>RJWM01005376.1:0-92791 GCA_004363535.1 Dasyprocta punctata
ACTGAACCTGTCTGGGCCTCCATCTGCTCACCTATAAAACAGAGATAACAACAGTACCCAGCTCATGGGGAAAGCATGATCACAGCCCACAGATAACAAAAATCTATTGTGTATGTTACCACTTTCACATGCCTCTTTTGCAGAAGACAATCTGAACTGTAAAGAACAACATATATGGCTTCTAACAATCTCCATGATTCTGTAAGGTGGAAGACAAATTGACACAGATCCCTATTCTGTACACTCATTTCTGGACGATCCCAGTCTCTGGAAATAACTTTAATTTCTATAACTATTTAAGATCACTGGAAAGGAAAAAGGAAAATAAACGTAGAGACTGAGTTCTCCCTGTTGCAACTATCTGCCAATTTTTAGAGATGACAACTGTTCTTCAAGAATGAAAGTCACCCAGATAGTCTGTGGTGTCCACTTTCACATTGGCCAAAGACACACAGCCCTGACCAGCCTCTTCAACTCTCTGTAGATCTATCTGGGGCCTCATGCACGTAAGATGCATGACACTGATAAAATCGTACAGGGTGAAGACCTTCTCCTCAAATTTGGTGCTTATACTAACTGTACACACTCCTGCCCCACCTCCACACATGGCCTCAACAAGGTATTCTGCAGGGTCAAATCCTAAACTTAAATATAGATTAACAGATCTGGACTACATTCCTTATGTCGGAAATTGTTCAAAGAAAAGAGAAGTATAACAGGAGCACACTTGTACTAAGGAAAATTTTCATCCCCATCTAACATGGTATTTGCATACTTAATAAGATTTTCTGAATTTGCCTAAAGTGCTTGAAAATGGCTTCATGTCTACAGATGGAAGTTAAAAGAAAATGACCTTGCTGCTGCTACAGGGATACAAGTGCTAATAAACACCAATGCACACGGATACTGTCTGACTTTCCCTAGTCCTGAGCCCCTGGTCCCCAGGACGAGACTGCTGGGATTTCCTCACATACATTCCTGGTTCCCATTGGCTTCTGAGCATCATCTGGGTTCCAGCTGGGTCATGTGGTCATAGGACCAGACTGGGGTAAAGTGAATGTGTATGGTCTCAGACTTGGCAATTAAAAAAAAAGTCTCACATGCAATCCTCATTCTTTCCCCAGTTGCCTGTGAACACAGAAGTCACTGAGGCCAGAGAGGGACAACCAATCCCCTTGCAACAGGAATGGTGTTAGGTTGTGAGGGGCCTGTGCGGCAAGCTCTGTTTACACCAACAGATACTCCTGGGACAGACTCTAGGCCAGTGGTGGCAAATCTATGGCATGTGTGCTGCAGCAGGCTGTTTGTATCACTGAAAGGTCTGAAAGGTTTGCTGTCACTGCTCTGAAAGTTTCACCATCACTGCTCTATGGCAAAGGCCGTCAGCCTGATAGGTGTCTTATTTCTGAGGTCTGCCAGACAAAGAAGAGGCAAGGAGTCACTGTTACAGTAAACTGCCCCCAGTCACAACTCTGAGTAGACTTGTGCCCAAGATGAGGCTGAGACCCACATCTCTTACCTGAAAACACTCTTATCCTGCTCCATGTCCCTCCTGTCCTGCTTCCTTGAAGCCCTCGCATAATCACAGGCACCCAAATGCCCATCTCGAATAGTGCTTTTGCTGTCCTAAGACTCAGCTCATTTTACTGCTGCTTTCAGCTAATGATTCCTGGTGTCTCCCAGGAGGCATGGAGCCTCTACGCCAGCTCCTTCCATCTGTGGGGTGCTTCCAACGACCTGCATCCCGCCCACCTTTGTCTGGAATAGTAAGTGTATTCAGTGATGATTGGGTAGGAAAAAAAAAACATGGGTTCTGAAAACGTAAGAGAGATAATGTATCAGCCAAGAAGTTTCTCACTTTTATGCAAAAAACCAAAACGCTTGGCTTTTTTAAAGTCAGTGTTGAGTTTTTCTGTGACATGAGTCTCACTTGCTCACATCCCAATCCATAAAGCCACAGTATCAGGCCTGACAAAACACTACCCAAAGATATACAGTCTGTACAAGTCACTTTTCCCTGTGTGATGAAGACTCAGGTTTCTATAATCACGGGTGAACTGCCCTGGATTTCATCGTCAGCTAAAAGCCCCAACCTCCAGACTCATGGCTCCTGCGGCACCCTTTCCATCTCACACAATGTTTCTTCTGAGACACACCTGCCTTCCATTAATGCTATAGAAACGAAGGTTCTTAAGTCTCCCGTTCAGGATGCAGGAAGTTCTGATGTGATCATTCCTTTAATAATGTCCATCATCTCTAAGGGTAATAAATAAGCAGTTCCCTCTACCACATGCAAAATTACTTTAAGACTCTGAGTTGTGACGACTTCACTTAACAGAACTTTATAGTACTAATGTAATTCTACCTTTGGAGAGAAAAAGACTACTCTAATCCTTTCAAACTATTGTTCTGTTTTTCCTTTCTTTAATATCCCTTTAAAAATCCAAGGTAAGAAATTGTCATTCTCTCTCTCATAATTCTTACACAAATTGTACTTTCACTTTTTTGCATCTCTTGTTAATTACATGATGTTATCTATATTAATCCTATTCAGGAAGAACTGATAACTTCAGTTACAAAAAAAAGATGGAAACTTTGCATAAATTGCTTAGCACAAAGTTAATCGTATAAAGCTGAGAATAAAAAGGCTCCAACAGCTATTATGTGACTTATCTGCTTCCTTAACAGGGTCAGTCACTGTGTTTTAGTAAGACTAATTAAATACCTTAACAATGTCATTGAAACTTCATGAATCTTTCAATGAATTACAACCTTCTCTATAACATGTTTTCATTTATTAATCTCACTTAAAATGCCAAGAACTATTTAAGAAACCAATTGATACTTAAGAACAACTCTCAGTTAATTCTGATTAAATGGGTTAAATGCAAAGACTAAAGACCACCAGTGACCCCTGACGTAATTAAAATTACAACCTTCTATCACAGTATGTTAATCCTCTTATCTCAGCATTCTCCATAGATTCTTTTTCCTCTTAGGTTGTGCCTTGTTTAAATACCTACATTCATTTTCCTAGAAGGTACTGTTATATTTATGAAGGCTTACAAAACATTTTGAAAAGACATATATGCTTAGTACAAAATACAGTACCAGGTTTCAAAAAACCTAGTACTGCTGTGCTAGGACTTAGATATTAAAAGAGCGCTACTGGTTCAAGCAATGACGCTAGAGCACTCATTACAACTCTAGTTGTAAAAAAACTCTTCTGTAGCACAAAAATAATGCTTCTGCTAATTAAAGTCACTAAAGACTATCTATACTCTTTCACAAAATGAAAGCCCTGTACTCCAACACCTCCCCACTGTGTTCTTATCCAAACCAGTTCACTCACAACAGGCCCTAATAGTAAACTCCCCACTTGAGTACTGAGAGACTGGCATAGTCTCACAGGACCTAGATTCAGTTTCTTGGATTCCGTCCCTGTTACACAGCTTATGGATATGCATTTTAACATTTAAGGAGAGGCTACCACATACAAATTGAAGAGAATGGGCTTAGACATAGACTATCTTGGTTTCAGTGCTACCCACTGTATGGTCATGTCAACTTAAACAATGAATCTTTCCAAGACTTACTTTCCCAATCTGTCAAATGAGAGAACAATGACACCTCACTACTCCATGAAGTTGAACACAGCTGAATAAAATATAAAATACTGTCATCACTCTATGTTTTTCGTTCACCATTGATTTTCACAACATATACCTTTAAAAGACTATTTTGTTGTTCAAAAAAATTTCAAATATATACAAACAGAAAGCACAGTTTGAAAATTTCAGTCTGTGAACATACTCATCCCATGACCTACAATCCTCTTCCCAGGCATTTACATAACCTATGTTCACACAAATGGTTCTAGCACCTTTCTGGCGAACAGATACACAAATCATGGTGCATTTGCACATGGAAATACCACATAGCAATAAACAATGACATGTTTCTAGAAGATGGAACACCAGTGAGGCTTAGATGCCAAATATTCCACTAGAAAAGTCACGCTCCAAACAGAATGTGCTGCAAGACTTCATTTATATCACAAAATTACAGGAACAGAGAACATCAGGGGTTGCCAGGGCCCAGACTGGGATAGTAGCACAAAAATAATGTGTGTGGAAACTTGGAGCAAAGGAACTGTGTCCTCTATCATCCCTGTGGCAGTTACACAACTGCAGGAGCTGGCCAGAATTCACAGACCAGCGGAAAGACCGATCTTTTGGAAGAACTATGTTTTGATACTCTTAGGATCTCTTTCAAAGTTTATCAAAAAAATGAATCTGAACAGATTTATGAGTCTTCAAAAACACCTGGGAAAATAAATACTAAAACAGAACAAAACCAAATCCCCAAAATCGGTGTCCTCTGATTTTTGGTGTACCCCAAACCAGATCACAGTATTTTGTTGGCAAACAAAGAGGGAGTCCAACACTGAAATGGGATTGCCGCCAGACAGTTGTAATTAAATTGTAGATGAGCAAACTGCATTTAAAACTTAAGTTTAACTTATACAGCATTATAATCTGAACAGGATTTATGGAAAAGCTATTTTCTTTGTTAAGTTTTACTTAGCCAAAAAGTAAACAAAAGTTTATATCTTATCGTATAATACGATTTTTGCAGATTAGCTCAATGACTTCAATAGTAACTCTCCAAACACCACTTTTATTATTTCAGTGAATACTCCCTGTCGAGTTTTTAGAGTGACCTTTAACCCAGCCCTGTTTCCACCCAATACAATGTACTCTGACAGTGCAGTGAGTAGAGTTAAAGGGTTACTGAATTTGATAAATCACCTTCTTTAATAGCTGTTACCACCTTGTTTAGCTGCTCCTGTTATTGCTGCAAATGGGAATTCATTGATATGATTAAATTTGATGGTATGATAATGTATGGTAATCATGATTAATCAGAAACCCAGGAGCAAGTGGAGGATGTTGGGTATTATGTCACCTGCATTTTAAACTGCATCTTCTCCTTACAAGCCTGACAACATTTGACAGCTGAAGGATCTTCTACCATATTCTCTTGCTACTATTCATAGACTTGATAAGAAAAAATGCCTATCATTCCTTTTTTACCTTAAGTGTTAGTAATTACAAGACATTTCGGGCATCTTGTTAAAAACAGCAGCATTCAAAAGCAAGACGTTCTTTTCTAGATAGAATGAAGTCTGGATTCTCAGCTGCAAAGGCTATAATCAGAAAGAAATGTGATTTGATGCAGCAGTCTCCTCAGACATGATTTGCATGAAATGGTGTTTAGGACACATCCAGTGGGCGTCAATCACCACCACCTGATACCACACACTACAGTGCAGCCCACACTCCCTGTGATGCACTGGGGTGACAGAGCGGATGCCAGCACCAACCTCATCTGCAGCTCTACCTAAGTAACAATGTACCTGCTAAGGAGACTCATTCAATCTTACCGGCACAGCAGTCTTTTAAAAATACAACTTTCATTTTTACTTTAAACAAAGAGCACTAGGAAATTATTCAACAGCTGAACTACTTGTTATTCAACTGGCTAACTAAGATATGTTCATTTACCCAACACACCAATGCAAAAATCAAAAGATTACATTGGTTCTAAAATGCCTTAGGTCAAGAGTCTTGAAAATATGGGTCCCCTTGGGATTTACCCAGAAAAACAGCAAAGGTATGGGGAAAATAACAAAACAGTAAACTGGGAAAATCTCAAAGTAACACTTTAAAATATTTCAACAATTGACATTTTCCTGTTCTTTTCAGTAAGCAAGTTTCAGAAACACTATCTCTTCAAAGACAAAAATGTTCCCAGTACCATCCCCCTGCCAAAAAAAACACAAAAAAACAAAGACAAAAATGTTAGTGGTAAATCTATAAGGAAAGGACTAATAATTTTATATTAATGACAAAAATACCAGGGAAAGCCTCTGTAGAAAGAGAAACTAATCAGATTATTAACATATAAAATAAAAAATACTTGGGACTGAAAACAGAATTCAGATTGAAACAGAGCCTCTGCGTATAAGGTGCTAGTAAACCCACTGCAAACTCATCTTCCCTCTTTCCTATAAAACAAAAAACAAAAACAAATGTTTTGTGACATTACATCTGGAGGTCCTGACATGAAGACAATGAGTGGTATATTAGTAGCACGAGTAGCAAGGAGCCAAAAAGCAAGACCTGTGAATCCCCTGGTATATGCTACTTCCCATATCCATCAATTCACGCAAGTCTTTGTTACTGGTAAAGGAGGAGAGGGAGATGAAAAAAGAATTGAGATGCATTATGTACATGCACCAACTCCCCACAATGAATGTTACCATTATGTACTGGAAACATGGACTATAGCTGAGGTACATTTTACATTATGAAGATTAATATTCTGACAGGAAAATCAAGATGAAAAAGTCATCGCTGATACAGTATTAACTGAGATACATTTTATATTTGCAAAAGAGATTCATAGCTCTGATTTGCAAAAATGGGCACTGGAAATAAAAGTTTAAGAAGAAACACCTTAGCGCTAATAGCTGTATTGATAACTAAAATTAAGTACATAAATATAATTTTTACTGGCGGCTAACTTAACAAAGTGCTTCACAGGATTCCTTAAATAAGTAAAAAGGTTATAAACCACACCCAGGTGCAAAGACTAACATGACCAAAAAACTGAGTGACAAAAGCTAAAACAATTTCTTTCAAAACAATAAAAATAAGGATCCTTTTATTATGACATTTGCCATTCTGACATTAAAATTTTTGTTTTAAAAATTACATACTCAATTCTCTAAGTAATATTCACTTATGGGAAATTAAAATGTTAGTCTTACTCTTTTGAGCTTAGCCTAAAATGTCATACTTTGGCCTAGGATTTGAATTTTTAAAAATAATGTCAGCTGGGGACTATTAGATCAGTTGGGGATGTAGCTCAGTGATAGAGAATACTTGCCTACGACGCATGAGATCCCAGGTTCAATTCCCAGTACTGCAGAATAAAAATGTTAAATAATTTCATAAAAAATGCTTCATACCAGGTTGCCTAGAATTCTCTATAATTACTTAAAAACTGGAAGCATGGTCTGGGGGATCAGCTTAGGATTGAATGCTTCTCTAGCCCTAGTTCCAAGGGATGGGGTGAGGGAGTATTGGGGCACTATCACTTAGGAAAGTATTCAGACAACCCAGTTCTAAATTAAGAATTACTGAAGTTTTCATGTAACTGTCAAACTAAGTTGACTTAATTTTAAGCAAGACAAGTATACCACTCCTGGGGAAGATAAGGAAAACCTTAGCACAAGTGACAAACGTAAGGTCCTTTAAAGTTTAGAAATCTAGTGCTACTTCTGTCTACTGTCTATCATCTCTCTTTCTCAAGTTGGGTACAGGGCTGAATTCTTCACAGTTCACTGTATATAACATAACTCTACTGTGCTAATTCACTTATATGCCTTTAAAAACAACAGAAGTAAAAAACAACTATTAAAATATACATTCCTTGTCTATAATACTCATTCTGTGCAGGGCTTCTCTTAAGTGGCAAGGTAACTCGGTATTAGCATTAAATCCTTGTGTATACCAATTCTACAACTCTATGTCTGTACTTTCTGTCCTCAAGGCCCTCGGCTGAGTCTGTACTACTGAGCACAGGATGACAGCGAACCTGTGCAGAGGTTCACCCACAGACCCGTCACCAGACGTCACACAAATACAGAGAAATGTACAGCCTAATAAAACAACTGTGCATACGCCTTGTCCTCAGAGCGATGGATCCTTAAAAGGGTCTCGAACTGGGCAATGACAAGATGACAATGGCCCTCACTTTTCTCAACTGCCAATTTCACGCCAACTGATACAAAGACTTCCAATTCAAATCTAGTTTTACATACCAAGGAAATAATGATTCAAACATCCTATGTTAAAAAAAAAAGCTAGGTTTCCTAAAATGTTTTATTAAACTTCAGTGTAATGAATACTGATTGAGCCTGAACTACAGAAGAGTAGAGAGGCAGACCCTGAAGAGCACCAGGCCAGTAACAGATCGCCAGTGAGCTTTGTTAAACCACAACATGGTCTTCATGATTTTTATATTCCAGTGAAAACTAGCTTAAAGCTGCAAGTTAGGTTCCATTTAATTATACTTGGACCTATTATGGACTGGCACCACACGGAGCACTTGGCATAAGTAGGTCCTTGGTAGATCTTTACAAAATTAAATTCACATTCATAGCAAACAAGTGTAATCTAATAGTATAAAACAGAAAAAATAATTTTACTTCACAAAGCTCTGGCTTAACTAAAATTACAGAAGACAGCATAGAGTTTATCTTTCTCCCCTAACAGGTCTGATGGACTTATTAAAAACATAGTACTTCTGCATTTTAAAAAAAATAAGATTACACATTCCATTATTTTCTCTAGGAGAGACTGATGATAAAAGCAAGTACACCACTGCATCTCCTACAGAAAAAATTCACTGTAACTTCAGCCAGTCCAGCAGCTGGGGCAGAGGAGAGCTGAGGCCACAAAGCAACATCATCTGTGGCTCTCTACAAGCCCAGGCATTCCCACCCACACACAAACATGGAACACCTGCCAGGAACAGTTCTAATATTTACCACCCTCAGAATCTCTACAACTTAAAACTTAAGTTCTACTTCCCTTGAAAATTATCTTTTATTTCCCTCTTAACACTTTCTAAATAATTTTTTTCTTCTAGCATCTGATACAATTTTGTTTGCACAATTGAAAAAGTAAATGAAAATTGCAAGTAACTAATACTACTTTTAGATTAGTAAGCACCCTCTTACAAAAGTATCAATAATATACAATACTTTGTTTTTCTCTTAAAATTATAATTGCCTTTCCACATCAAACTATCTCTATAATGCAAATAAAACATGACAAGTCCAATAATGATTTCAACAAAGATGTTCACAGTCTTGAGAAAGGGTAAAAAGCACTTAAAAATGTTGGTGCTTTATAGTAAGTAGCAGATGAACTACTTCCTTAGAAACAATGTATCTATGGCAAAAATCACACATTAGCCTTGGGCAACACAATGACTAACCTCAGCTATTTAAGCCCTTTGAACACATTTTTTAGAAGATTTAAAACCAAAACAATTTTCAGAACTTGATCAGTAATCTAAAGAATTTAGCAAATATAGGAAAAGATCAAAAAGAACTAGTTTTGGAAACCACAATATAATTCATAACTACAAATCAAGAAGGCCTCTAAAAACACTCAGAACCTTAAATGCAATACAGTTTACCTTTGAGTTATCACCAAATTATACACATAGGCGTCTCATTTAAACTTGTTCAGTAAATATGCTTTATAAATGTTATCTACTGAAGTATCAAAGCTAATCAGTCAAATAGGCAATTTAATTATTTCCTAAAAGTTAAGTTGTTTAAGATAAACAAGACTCCCTCTGGTTTACACACAAGTGACACTAAAATTTTATAATCTGGTCCAATTTCTCCCACAGTTTAAAAAAATATATATCCATTCATTTAATGAAACATGAACAGACTACAAAGTCTAACCAAAAATTCAAATGAAATAAAACATGTATTTAAGTAACAGCCAGTTAATGGATATTTTTCTTTTAATTAAAGATAAAGAGTATACAGAAAAGTGTACATGCACGTGTTTATGTGTACAAGAGGGAGAGACAAAAATTATGAATGTATGTTTTTTAAAAATACTTGAAAATGGAACTTTCAGTTAAAAATACACAACAAGGGTTGGGGATACAGCTCAACAGCACAGCACCTGCATGGCAAGTGCAAGGTTGTGAGTTTGATCCCTGGTTCCAGGAAAAGAAAAAAAAGAGAGAAAGGGTAAAAAACATACAACAAATTAAGATTTTGGCAGCACTTCTGAAAAATAAGCAGATCCTGTTTCTAGTCCTTGAATTTGACACACATACCTCCATGCCCTCCTACCCTCTCATGAAGCAAGGACTTTCTCCTTCTCCCTTAACCCAGGGCAGTAATGAAATCAGAATTCATATTCTTTAAGATGAAAGGCATTATGGTGATGATTCTGATTCGATAATTTTACAATTAATTCCATTTTCAAAAATTCATTGGCCCTAAGTTTTTAAAAACCATTTTCCAGCGCAGCAATTCCAGTCAATGTTTACTGATCCTCACAGTTTTATCCAGCTGGAGCCCTTGCATGTTGGGTATTAGTATCTCTTAGTGCATGCGTGTTCTTCCCCTTCAGAGCAGAAGGAGTAGCTGCTACTCACAGGGAATCTCTGGGGTCCCACGGCAGGCCTCGGCTGGCTTGGAACTGGAAGCAAGGGCACTGCAAGAAAGTACCTTGTGTTACCATCATTTTCCATCCATCCAAAGAAAAGTAGACACTTATAGTGTCACTGCGTGTAGCATACACATCATCATACACTAGGCTTACACGAGCTAAGCAGAAGGGAAAGTAGGTTTTCTTCAGCACACAACGGCATAAGCTGAAGTTGTGAGTTACTATTAGGAATTATAATATTTTTCACCAAAAGAAGACAGTATTCCTCTAAAATAAAAAACCTAGCTTGTTTTCTATGTCCTATCTAGGTTATCTAGGCTATCCAACCGCAGTGAGATATTTCCTACCCTAATCTAAATCTAAATCCTCTAAAATCATGAAAAGGAAGGAGGAAATACGGCAAACAGTAACGAAAATAGCATACTATAGGAATTACTGGAAATGCTCACACCCTTACAAAGAATAACCAAATAAGCAACCTATTATGCTTTCTGCTTTTGTTTTTAAACAACCAGAACTCTCACCAACCTACCAGAAGATTAAGGAATTATTTTTTAAGAAGACATTTCACAGTAGGGAAGAAGTGAGATGTTAGTTTCACACCTTGAGACTAAATCAGATATGTTAAACTCTTTAAAATGTACTGCTATACTGATCTTGATTTTTGAAAGAAGCTCTCCAAAGCCCATATCCTTCTCTTAAATGTAGTGTTACATGTACCTAGGAAACTCTCATATGATCAGCAGTTGGGAAATAAATTTTGTCCCCAAATTTGTACACTGAACCTAACCCTGCGACCGCTAATGTGATGTGGTTGGAGACAAGGTATTTAAAGAGGTAAAGTAAAATGAGGTCTTTATAATGGGCTGTAATCCAACCTGTTTTTCTTATAAGAAGGGTCAATTTAGCCACGTGTACATATCGAGGGGGATGACGTTCAGACACAGGGAACAAGTGACCGACTACCTACAAGTGAAGGACAGGCTGCCCTTGCCTTCAACTTAAGCAGGCAGACTCCAGAATGTGAGAGTAAATTCTATGGGTTAAGCCCCGGGTCTGTGGTACAAATTGAGTAATCCCACTGCTGATGAGAAACTGCAGTTACCATCAGCACTGTCAACACCATATCCTGGGTCTCCACCTCAGGAAGAAATCTCAGAGGGCGCTGTCCTGAAGGGCTCCTTCCCAATTCACCAGTTCCAGATCCACTCAACTTCCTATCACCACCCTCTGTGCTCCTCCCTGCCAGAGAGGTCAGCTCCTAGATCACTGCCACAGCCTACAGCACTCAACTTGTCTGTGCCCCGGCTCTCCCAGCACCTGCCTCTTGGCCCCACTCACCTCAGCCGTGGACCTCGGGGCCACCTCAGCAGTGCCCACCCGCCTTTCTGTCCATGACCACAATGCAGCAAGCCTCTTGCTCTTAGTCCTACCTTCTCTTCCCACCTCGCTTCCTCAGCACCCTGCTCTTCACAGCTCCCTTCTCAGGATCTCGCCCCCAGTTCTGTCTGCACAGGAGGTGGACACAGCTGGAAAAGACAGCGGGCTGCTGCCCCCCATATGTTCCCCTCTTCAGTTCTAGAGGGTGGTTTCTGGATTTCTCACCTCAGACTGCCTGTGACCTGACCTCCCCATTTAGATGCTTGAATCAGACCCAAAGCACCAACTGGTGCCACCCGGCCACTGACTTTGCTCACAGTGGTAGCCATGAATATCCACCTCACTTCAGCACACTGTCCAGTCCTGCCCGACGAGCTTTCCCTCTTGCTCACATTAATGATTTCTTTTCCCTAAGTATGCATTGCAACCCTCCACAACTTTAAAAACAAACAAACAAAAAACCTTCCTTCGTCGTCTTCTCCCTACCCCCGCTTACCAATAAATTTGTTTTAACAAACACTGCCAAAAGCCTAGCAACAGTGACTTGCACCCTGTGCCCCTTCTCAGAGAGCCTCTCACCTCCTCTTCACCCTAGAAACCTGAAGGCCTTCCTCTTATGTCACCCTCCCATCTGCTGGCCACTTACTTCCTCCGCTCAGATGTAACACATCCCAGACAGAGTTTCCAGTCTCCGCCACCTCATTGATGGCAACCTGCCCCACACATCCTACCCACTGGCATCTGCAAGCAGCCCCTTACTATCCCTGCTGCCAACCAATTTGCTCCCTGGGTTCCTGACATTAACCCCCATTAGCCCCCAGGCTAACTGATCGGTCCTCAGACAGAACAGCCTGTGCCATGCAACACCATTCCTCATGACCTGAAGAGGAAAGCCAAGTCCCTAGGACAGCTCAGACATAACTTGGCTCTGTACCTCTTCACTGCTTCTGTCACCCTTCTGAAGTCACACTGGTGTCCTGGTGGTTATTCAAGCATACAAGATAAGGGCCTGCCTTGAATAAGCTTCCAGTACTTGCTGGTCCCTGTCTGCAACCTTCTTCCCTGAAAAGCCAGTCCTGAAGCCACCCTAGCCACTCCATCAGCCCTTCTCCACCTTCTTGTGTTCCTGCTTCACCACGCCTTGCCACACAGTGTCCTCATCACTACCCTCCCTGCTGACAGACTGCCTCAGGCCATGAGAAGGCACAAGTGCAGCCCCAGAGAACTCTGACTGCTCTCTTCTCGTGCCTGAGGCACCGGGAAAAATCAGCACTCTGAGAAGTACACACTGCTGCACAGAGGGGATGGTGCTAAGCTGCAGCTGCTCGCAAGAGCACCCAGTGCTGACCAGTGTTCCTGCTGCTGCAGCACCCACATGGAGGGGAACACAGTAACTCCAAGATGACCTGAAGTGAAGTAAAGGAGCACACTGGTGACATCCAAGAGGGTCACTCATCACTTTCAGCAATGCCCCAGGAGACACATAGATGAAGTCACTATGCAGGAATCTCAACAGCTCCCTCTAGTACATGTGTCTCCTGAGAATGTCCTTTTAGCACTTACCACAGAGTCAGAAAACACGAGCTTGTTACTGTGCATAAAAATGAACTTGGTCATAAAACTAAGTGTGTCCAAGGGACAAGGAAAGGGCCACGGAACACAAGACCTGTACACAGACTTGAATTTGGGAGCACTCTGCCATACAGACAGTGCAGCCCAGGATCATAGCATCTGCAACAGCACCAACACCGGAACAGAACACGCACCTTGAACAGGGGTCACCACCGTGCCCTTGAAGTGTGGGTTGATGTGGATGTTCTTGGGCTGCTGCGGAGTCACAGGAGGAGGCGTGAGCATCACTCGGGGAGCCTCCATCTGAGGGGGCATGTGCACACCCTGGGGCGGGGATGGGTGGTGTGGGTGCTGCAGTGGGAGCAGAGGCTGTGGGTGCTGCTGCTGCTGGAACAGGCTCCTGATAGGCTGCTGCTGCTGCGGTGGAGGTGGAGGGGGTGGCTGTGGCTGCGGAGGGGGGATCAATCTTGGAGAGTGAGTCTAGGAACCACAAGAAAGAAAAAGACACAGAAATCAACACTTGCTAGAAACCCAAAGAATCATTTGCATTTTAAAAAGTCTTAAAAATTTTTGTGTCTTAAAAAAATTTAAGATTTAAGTTCACAATGACAACTTATGTAAAAACCAGAGGAAAAACAAGCTGTTACATCTATTGCAAAGAAGGATGGTATCACAGACCGTCCACAGCAAGGGGAGGAAAAAATGGCTGCTCCAAAACAACCCCAGCATAAACTTCAGCAGAAAAAAATGCAGTCCAGCAACCCAAACTGCTTACAGCTAGCAAGGCTGACCAGCTAGGGATCAGACAGAGCTGCGTCGGCCTCCAGATATGGTCAACCCTGTTCCTCTTGCTCCAAGAGTCACAGAAGACAGATTGAGAACACCCCACCATGGACCTCAGGCTTAAGAAAAGGCCAAGGGTGAAGAGAGTCACCCCACAGGGGTAGGAGGGCTTCTCTGAGAAGCTGGCACTGCACCAGGCCACAATGGGAGAAAATCAAGGTACCACTCAGGTAACAGAACCATCTGGCAGACACATAGGGAAGGATGGCTGTTTAATAAAGAGGGAGACCAATATGGCTGTGGCATGTGAAAAGAGAAGGAAGGAAGGCAGGCAGTCGCTGAGGATCTCCAAGCTGTTCTGTCGCAAGGTCACCAAGAAGAGGGAAACTAACAGCAACAGTCACAAGGCCTTGTGCCCCCTTGTCTCAAGTCCACTGTGAGGTCAGCCCAGGAGGCAGCATACCTGGCTCCCCGCATCCCACACAACTGAGAAGCAAAAAGAGCTGGAATCAGAACTCACATACACTGATTCCACAAGTTTTGCTTTTAACTGCTAATCAAACTGACCACACAGTTAATGAGCAGTAACACTACTAATTTAGCAGGCTAATTTAACAAGCAGTTTCCCCTGGGATGATGCCACGTTATGGAGAGTGAGGGCTGCTAAATTCAAGGGAAAGATCATTACTACACCATATACAGTGCACTGATGAGAATCCCTGAGGAGTCTGGTAGGAAGACAGTCACTCATGGCAGCAAGTGAGATGGACGACGAGAGGAGGAGAGAGCACAGAGCGGTCCACCAACCATGGCTAGAGGGAAATGAAAGAAATGGCCAAAGCTTGAGGGAGAGCAAGGACACCCTTCAAAGGAACAATGTGCAGAATTTAAAACACTCTATATATGGGCTTGGCTTCCTTCCTACCCTTCCCCAGTAAGGACTTTTCCAAAGATTCTAAGATTCCCACTCCCAGAATCCAAGTTACATCTTTTTTTTCACTGATCACCTTTTAATGCACACAGATGAATGTGAGAAAGAGGACTGTATATTATCCCTGTGTCCCCAGGCAGAGCACACTCCTCACCACAGGGACACCCTAAACTTAATGAAACCAAAAATGACTACTGTGCACAGTCATAATATAAGAAGAGGATTGTGGAGTTTTACAAAATGATCCTGTTTTACCCACTTCAAGAGATGCTGAGGTCCTGTGAAACACTCATGCGGAAAGTTTACAGGGATAGCTGATATGGAGAAACCTGAGCAGAAAGAGGTCATGTGGAGGTGAAATTCACATAGAGAAGTGAGTAGATGGTTAAGAAAAATGCCCAGTGAGATAAGAAACAATGCCACAAAAAGGTAAGAGTTTCAAATGCTCTCACAAAACATACACACACACACACAAACACACACACACACAAAAGGATATGAAGTAACTGGAAATGTTAGTTTGATATAATCACTGCACTAATGTTTACATGTATTGTAACATCACAGCGGAAGGGAAGGAGAGAGGGGAGAAAGAAGAGATGATTCTAGAAGACAGAACACCTTGAATCTCACACACCCAAGCAAGTGCAACTCAAGACAAAAGCAGTAACAGTGATGCCCAAGCCTCTGGGGTGTGGTCCACTGGACCGGTGCACACATACTCAGCCCTCAATCTTTGGGCCCTGAGAAGATGGACTCTAGCAGAAGTGACTGATGTGGCGAGAGAGGCAGAAGCAGGCGTGAGCCCACATTATCCTTTCTCCACTGTGGGGTGAAGAGTTATGGGATGGGCCAGCCCTGGCCTCGGCTGTTAGCAAGCAGCTGGAAAGCACCACTTACAGCCAGATGAGGCTGCATCACAACTCCTGGCTGGGCAGACCCAGTCAGGCAGCTATTTAGTTGGCTGCACAGTCCATATCAGTCCCATCAGAATTCAGAGACAGCTTTGCTGTCAGGATGCAGGTCACCTTCAATTCTGGGACAGTTGTTTCAAGTGTCCGTCCACACTCTGTCCATCAGGTAACTTCTCGGAAATAGTTAGGTGATCCATGTCCTCCCTTTCTTAGCAGGTAAGAAAAAAGAAGTCCTATGACTTTTCCAGGATCATGGGGCCACAACTACATACAATTCCATTTCTTGCACAGTCCCCTCCCCACCAGGGCAAAATACCTGTACTATCTTCCATATATGCCACGTATGGATTTGGGCTGGCATGAGGGCAGGGAAGGAAGAAGGAACTAAAGGTCTGGCCCATCTGCAACCAAGGTGCTTAACAGCCAAACAGCTGTGTGTGCAACAGCAGCTCCAATGCCACCCTCTCAGGCTGCCGTGCACCTGCTCCTTCTCTTCCCATCCCGTGTATGAACACAGGCTCTCCCACTGGGGCAAAACTCCCATCTTTCACCACACGATCTCACAAATGAATGGTTCCTTAGACGTTTCTGCACAAAGGAAAAGTTCACACCGATAGGCACAGGGTGCATACTGACTACATTTCTTCTAAAATCCTGACTTCCAAAGGAGAAAGCCACAAAGTACTCAGGCTGGCAGAATAACAACAAAAAAGGACACTATTCCTGTCTTTGCTTCTAAGACATCTCACAATAAATACAGAAGAGATTTAACTGCATGTTGAAATTACATGACTTATTACTAATATGAAAAATGGATAGCACAGGGTAATTATTTTAAGAACTATTACTATACTATTTTCAGAAAACCTATGGTAAATAGTATATGGAAAAATATTTTTTATAAAATAATCAACTACTGCTTAAAAGCTGTGTGCATAAGGCCAGCTCTGGAAGCAGTACTTAGGAGCATCTCCCTCTCTAGCAGCAGAGAAGCAGAGCAAACACCGCCAGGGCCAAGTCATCAGTTCTTCTTGGAGTGCGAAGGTGCTAGGTTATCAAGTGTTGCCAGGTTACTGGAGGACTCATTTCTAAGACTGTGCATGAAATCATATCACAGATCATAAAGCAGAAACATTCATCCTATCACTTATCTAATTTCATCCTAAGAAGAGGTAAACATAAAAACACCGCCCACAAAGCACACCTGGGGTGCTCGGAAATCTTCAGACTATCTGGGAATAGGACAGTGGATTACCATGACTGGAGGCTGCGTGGGAAGCAGAGCGGGCCTGTGATCTTTCATCCTCCCCCTCTCGCCACTCTCTCTTCTCTGGTCTCCCATGCCGCGACACATCAGAGAGCCACCTCTCCTGCCTCCCCGCCGGGATCCGTAGCGGCCCTGCTTGTGCTGTCGCTCTCTTTCTTCAAATTCAAGCAATGCAGCTTTGGCTTCTGCTGAAAGCTCTATTTGAAAAGACGCATATGTGTTAGATGGCTTCAAACAGCCTAGAGGAGATTCACAAGAGAACACAGGAAAGAAGTACATGACAGTGGAAGTACAGTAGCATGTGCTTTGCCAGCATGATGCCACTGGTGACACTCATACCGTCTAGGAAATCTGTCATACAAAGGTTTTTCTTTGTGATAAAATATAAGCATTGTCCATGAATTTTAAAGTATTTGCACTTGAGACCACTAAGTGTGCTGCACGAAGCTAAACAGAAGTGGGTGGTATCAGTGTAACCACTGTCTTACATGACCCAGCATTCTACAGTCACTTCTTTTCATCATCAATACACAATGGCACAGAGACTCAAAAAAAACAAAAAAAAAATCCTGATCATTCTGATTTAAAAACAAAGCTAATAAGGAACTCCCTCTGAAATCAGATTATTAGAAGTTAATTCCCTAAAGAACAGAAATATCCTTCCATTTCGAACTTGCATATTCACCTTAAAAAACTTCACTCTGTGAAGTCTCTTATAAACACCTTATCCAATTAGAGCAAGCTCACACAAGGAAAGCTCACTAACACAGACACAGAGTACAAAGCAGCTGCTCACTCACTGTCCCACGCTTCATAGGTATCAGGCCTAAGAAACCTTCTGCGCCACACTATTCTAAGCATCTCACATTAGTAAATGCGTATTTTCTGAAGAAGACACTGAATACTCCTGGAAGCCTCCTCATGCATTCTTTCACAGTGAAGAGTATGTTTTAATTTAAATATCACCAGATACATTTTAAATATCACCAAAGTCTACTTCCTACCATGGATGCAATCATCACTTTCAAATTCTTCCAAAATCTCTCACATATTTTATTTTCTTGAAATCATTTCTATGGTATTCCCCTCCCCTCCAAATAAATCTAGACCCCAGTCAAAAGAAAATTTAATCTCCTTTTCACCAGCAGACTTTTATTCTAATCTTAATGACATGATTGGTTCACACACACATTTTATGCGGTGAATCAGCAATTATTTTTCTAGTGGGTCTAAGTGTCAAGATTAATTTCACTATCCTCAGTAATAAAATGGTTTCAAATGACATCTTTAATCAGCAAGTAAAAATGCTTTCCTCCAATTGAGACAAGCTGTCACAAAAGGTCACCAAAATATGACAGGATGGAAATTACATTTGTAACTTCAACTGAAATGTTAATTTCCCTTTAAGTGTTTTCTGAACTATATCCAGATTCAAGAGACATAGTGCAACTAACAAAGTTTTGTACTGTCCCCTTCTAAAATGTGAAGATTACTTGCATGCAAGTAACTGGGTAATGGTTGGAAATGACTGGTATGGAACACACAATTTACCTGGCAAAATAAAAATAGCAAATGGCACTCTGAGAATTTTTTTTACAAAATAACTGAAAGAAGATATTTTTAAAGCCTAGCAAATACAAGGCCCATTACAGAATGGTATGCAATGGATGGCACTAACAATGTTGAATTCTTCATTACTAGATGAAAATGTTTACCTCACAGATACTTAGTCTTAAATGAAATTAACTAAGGTATTAGCTAGAGAATACTCTGTAGGTATAACATGCAGGTTTTTTAAGCTAAAGCAATAAAAATTTAACATATTACACATGCCAATGAAACACAGCACAACATTAAATCTGGAAGTCCACTCACAGATAATGAAAAATCCTAACTGAAAATTCTTTTATTTATGGTTAGCATTGCTTGCAAAGACCACCTGATGTTCACTTCCTAGAACAAGAGAACGAACAGTTCTAACTACAGGGAAACTGGTCAATGACACCCTATCTGAGAATGCTTTGACATTTTCATTCAAAATCAACCTCTCTCTTACACATCTGTTCCAGCAGCCCTGCTCAGTTGGGTTCCACAAAAGAATGACTTCCACCCCACAACATCCTTCAGATGAATTTATCTTCTAAATATGCGGTCTTATACCATCTCTGAGAAAACTGAGGGGAAAAAAAAGGCACATAAATCCTTCTGTAAGGTTTAATTTCCAGAAGCCTCGTTGAGAAAAAAGCTAGCCAACTAAGATACTAACTTAGAGGAAAGCCCTAAAATTCTACTTCTAACTCAGCCTATATTCAAAATACAAACCAACAATTTTGCATCATGTTCCTTAACAGTCAAGACTATGATATACTAGAATTAGTGTTTTGAAGGATGATACCATGTATATGAATGTGACCAAAGACTAAAATGCCAATACTACCTTCTAGATTTTGAAAAGAACTCACAATTTTACATGCAACTCTTTAAGAGTCAGAAATGGCAGGCACCACAGCATTATTTGATTCCTCCTTTTAAAGAATGGTGTTTTCTCAACATTTACCAATGCTAAAAAATTGTTTTTAGATCAAAATGTTGAAAGAAAAATTGCTTTAAAAATTACCTATCAAGAAACAAGCAGCCATCGGGTGAGGTAGTACATGCCTGTAGTCCAAGCACTCAGCAGGCTGATGTGGGAGGATAATTACAAGTTTGAGACCAGCCTGGGCTACAAAATGAGCTCAAGGCCAGCCTGAACTGCATAGTGAGACCCTGTCTCAAAAAGACAAAAAAAGAAAAAGAAAAAAAAGAAACAAGAAGCCAATCCACCCTTCCCATGAGCCAGCGGAAGCTAATGTGGGTCCCAAGAGGAGAAACAAGAAGCCAATTTGGTCTTCCCATGAGCTGGTGGAAGCCATGGGGGTACCAGGAGGAGAAACAAGAAGCCAATTCGCCCTTCCTGTGAGCCAACCAGAAGGCAGGCTGGGAAACAAGAACCACCCCCACCCCACAAGCAACCAGCTGACTCGGAGGAATGCAGGCTGAGTTAGCAACTGAGGTACAAAAACAACTAATTGCTTGGATTGTTTGATTGACTTTGCAGGCCTACAGACAGTAGTCTGAGCATCTACTGAGAGGATAACAACAAGCAAAATAGCCAATATGGGGGATTTCCTTCTGTCTTGTTTTTGAAATCCAGTACTGTTCTCACTGTTTTGTTTTGTTCAGTTTTATTGTTTTGTTTTATTCAATGTTCTGTTTTGATTGGCTTTATTCTGTTCTGTTTTGTTTGATTTTATTATTTCTGATGGTATGGGCAGCAATTTTGAAGATAACAAGAGGCATTACGATAGCCATTGTTGAATTCCTATTAGCCTGTTTTGAAGTCCTGTATCACTTTCACTGTTTTATTCTGATTGGCTTTATTCTGTTTTTTTTGTTTGTTTGGTTTCATTCTCTTTAAAATAAATTTTTAAAAAATACCTATCATGTGAGACAACATAGACACTCTCATAGCAAGATATTTTAATCTCATTACCAAAAGTATGCAATTAGCTTTATGTAATCAAATAAATGCAATTACATCTATATAGATCTTGCGACTGCTCTTTCTATCACCAGGAGCACTCAAACTGACAGGCAACAACACACGCAAATTTCTAGTTTTCAAACAATGTACCCCTCTGACTTTCAGTGAACCTTTTCCTAATCTGTAAAGGTAAGTCTCTGTTTTGGGGAGGCGCTAACAGTCATGGAGCTCACCCTCTTGGGGAAACTCATCTACTGATGGACAGAAAATTCCTCTCTTTTACATCAGGTAAAATCCTAACTTTGCAATTCCTGGAAAACCTGTTAGGACTCACAAATATGGAGCAAAGAAAGGTACTTTTAAGCAACATTTTCACTTGCCCTATTACCTAGTGAAACAACCACATTCTTCACAAATGCATTTAAATCCCTTTTTAAGGTTTCAAAGAACAGCAAATGATTACAGGGCTCAGGCTTGTACCCTGCTTCTAAGGACCCCAGCCTTCTTCCATCCTATTCCAAGGGAGTGACTTGCCCATAAAGAAGTAACCTTTCCAGTGTCCTGTCTCAGGATAATGTCACTATAAAGTTGTTGGGCACCTAGAGAAGGTGTAAGTGAAGGGTGTGTGTGTGTGTGTGTGTGTGTTCTTTTAATAAAAGAATAAATGATTCCTAAAAGAAGGAAATGACACAAACGTTCTGCAAAGATAGATATGCAGGAAAGAACACACAAAACTTACAGATGCAGGCCAGCTAACAACACTTTAGAATGAGGACACTATCAGTGCTTGGGGGAACAGAACAAAGGAGGAGGCGGATACAGGCAGAGAGGCAGTGTGGGCACGGAAGTGACAGAGGGGGCAAATGACCCAGAAGGTACACATTTGTAGTGCTGGCTGCCAACCTCACAACTGTGGGAGCACTCAGGGGCCATACTCTTATGCTTCAGGTTGCCAGTGTACTCACCCAAAACCACAGCAAGATGAGGGCCACAACTCAGAGGTGCTACCCAGTGCCCACAAATATACAAGCCGGCACAGAGATTATTACAACCCAGGATCACGAGGTCTCTGCTCTGCTAAGTTTCTTCTGCTATGTGGCCAACTCCTCTTCAAGTAATTTTTGTTTTTTCTAACCTCCCATTTTAAGATATTTACTCCATCTCCTTTTTCCCAAGGCAAAATTCAGATCCACTTTCTTAGAAACACTGTGAATTTCTTAAGAAATATTATGCTGTCTCTATGAAATCTGGTTCAGACCAACTGGTAACTTCACACCATAACCTGAGAAAGTCCAGGAAATCTTGGCTGAAAGTGGAGAAAAAGGCAATTACAGGGAAGAGACAGAAGACTGAGGGTACAGCAGACTCTGAATCCTGCTCAGTAATGTTACATGAGAAGACCAGCTCATTCCTGCTCACTTCTACGCCTGGGGAGTTTTGTATCCACTGAAGAATTTGTACCTGCCCCACAAAGACACATGTTCACTGTCTGGGTTAAAAGCAACTATAAACAATGTTCTGGGTCAGGGATTTAGCTCAGTGGCTTAAGTGCCTGCCTGGCAAGCGCAAGGCTGAGAGTTTGATTCCCAAGACCAAAAACAAAAACAAAAACAAAACAAAACAAATACAATACTTCCTAAAATAAAGCTAGTAATGAAGGCTTGACACTAATTTTTACCTAGAGCAGCAATGGTGAACCTGTTAGAAACAAGTGCTCAAACTGCAAGATGAAACCCACTTATTTATCACAAAGTGCCAACACTGCAGTTAATCCTGAATACTACTGAGGTTTTAGTTTAGAAAAAGTAATTCATACATTAATATCTTATGTCTTCAAAGAAAAACAAATAGTGCTTGTTTGCCACAGTTTTGCCACCAACGACCTAGACCATAACCAAAGGGCAGGCAGCCTGGTGTCCTATCACCATCACCCTCTCCTGGGGAAGAAGGCCGACACCCCAGTGGCTCTGCATATCCAGACTTCAGGTCCAAACAGCAGCACTTGAGCTGACACAAAGGTTAGCTCTCAGGACGGCTGGGAGTGGGTGGATAAACTTAACGAAGTCCTTGAGGTGGCTCCAGACAAGCGCTCCTACCACTGACTACACCCCAGCCTCCCTCAGATGATTCTAATACTCAGGCAAACTTGAGAACTACTGCCTGATGGAAAGGAACACTGGAGCTCACTGCAGGAGAGGCATGGGGTCCTTGCTTTAAGCCGACACCTCTGCAGCACATCTCCAGCAGCAGTGTGCTCACAGTGACAGCACATTACTTCTATAAATGAGTTCCCCACTAAACACGAGCAGGAGGCAAGCAAGCAGAAAACCCAAAAAAGGTGGCTACCATGATGCTAAAGATACAAGGTCAATCTAGTTTGTTCAGAATTACTGCTGGTAACTCCAGGGTTTTGGGACGGTCCAAAGGGCCCTCTCTCACACCTCCATACCCTACCCAGGAGCAGCCAGAAAAGCAGGCTGTGTAGGAGAGTAGCTCTAGACGACAGGTACCAAAAGAAAACTATTAAAAAAAAAATCTCACAGGTCTTATTCAAACTGCTAATCCAGACAGAAGGGCCTTCACAGCACCGTTACTAAGCACTGACCTCAAGCACGTTATTCACCTTCTGGATAATAGCCACAATCATCTACGGGCAGCCCTCTTTCTTTGTGTGTTTTAATTTAAACAAAACTGCAAAGGAATATGAAATAGGTGTTAAGAAGGATTAAGACAGGCAAAAAAAGTTACCCAAAGTTTCTGGAATGTTCCTTCTCTCTCTAGTTACATCTGACAACCTAATAATTGTTCCTTCTTTCCTTTCAGTTTTGAAACGTAATCGTCCAGATTCTTCATCCTCATCATCTTCTTCATCTGACTCTTCTTTTATGTCCTTCTGCAGTTCCAAGGTTTCCATACCTCCCTACATGGCAGACAGAGAAAGCAAACAGAGGAGAGTGAGTTCCTATTAACATAAACTTAGTGTTAACGCCAAAATACGTTAAGCTGTTTATATCTATGATGTGAAGATACTTCAGAATGTCCTCACATAAAGCCACAAGAAACAGTGAACTGACTCAAGGAAAAAATAATTTCAAGTGTTAAAAATTAACTTAACACTGGAAAAAGTGGCTGGTCATGGTGGTGCACACCTGTAATCTCAGCACTTGGGAGGCTGAGCAAGAGGACTGTTGTGAGTTCGAGGTAGCCTGGGCTACAAAGTGAGCTCAAGGTCAGCCTGAACTGCACAGACCCTGCCTCAAAAACACACACACACAAAAAGCGAATTCAAAGCCAGCCTGAACTGCGTAATGAAACCCTATCTCAAAAACAAAACAAAAAAAAAAAAAAATGTTAAAAACTCATGAGTTGGGCATGGTGGCGCATGCCTGTAGTCCCAGCACTCGGGAGGCTGAGGCAGGAGGATCGCTGCAAGTTCAAGACCAGCCTGGGCTACAAAGTGAGTTCAAGGCCAGCCCGAACTGCATAGTGAGACCCTGTATCAAAAAACAGGGCCAAGGATTTAGCTCAGTGGCATAAGCACCTGCCTGGCAGGCACGAAGTTGTGAGTATGATCCCTGGTACAAAAAAAAAAAAAAAAAGAAAAGAAAAAAGGAAAAAGCTCAAATTCTTGCTTGTAGTTAATATAATGTCCTACACATGGTTGCCACTTACACTTCTGAGAGGACAAACATAACTGCAAATATTGCTGCTGGACCTACCATCGAATCTAATCCAGATTACAGCAGAACCCAATGTAACTTAAACTGAATATAATTACAATGTAAATTAAAACTTACACATTTCGTCTAAGTTAAACATAAGCATTCTATGAGCTTTACATGCTCTGCCTTGTAACTTCAATTATATGACATCACACTGCTTCCAACCCCATGGGCTCACAAGTCCTCACACACTTGAACCTTTGTGCCAGGGGAGCAGTCAGCTCTGCTGTGGAGTTTGATGCTGCCGCTCCAGCCTCCACACACTTTCCTTCCCCTTCACTCCTTCATGCTTTACCTGCTCTAATTCCTAGAGCTGAGCCCAAATAAAGAGCAAAACTGCTGTTTTCTTCAGCCACCCCACACTAAAACCAACTTTTATTATATGTTTTAGTATATCTGTACCCCTACCCAGATTTCTTCCAGCTTCACCCCAAACTAAAGTAACTTCCTCACAGACAGTTCTTACTGCCAAGTACTACCTCATTTCTCCACAGGTCAGGTTCAGTGATCACTCTTAGGTGGAAGACAAGTAACTATTGAGTGTGAGGTTCATTTAAACACTATTTAGCAATTTAATGAAAGAATTTACCTCTTTATTCTCACAATTAATAATTTTTAAATTTTCTTTACTCTTGACGAACTGCCATATTAAAAACTCATGAGGGAAAAGAAAAACCATGACACTATCATTTTGCATTCTTCTGTTCAACATTAAAAAAAAATACAAATGCACATACTCTTGACGGTAAACTCTTTGAGTGGAAACACATCTTCAGAATTCAACTGCCTGAAAACAAAAGGATGACTGTAAACTACAACTTCATTATCAGCCTAATGACTGCAATACCACTTTGGATATTCTGATATTCAGATACTGGAGCATTCTAAAGCACAAAACCTCAGAATTCTTACTGGTTTGCTATCCTTACTGCCCTACTTGCAGGTCTGTGAAATCAGTGAGTGATGTGTGATAAACACGAGGAGCCAAGCCCTCATGAAGTCTGTCTCTCTCTCTATTGCTCCAAATAGCACTTGCCTCACCCTGCACGTCAATCACTAGAAATACTGCTAGAAGCAGATTCTGAACTAGCAGGGGCTGGATGGGGCCTGAGAGTCTGCATTACTTCCTCCTAAAGGAAGCCAACACCAGATTCCACAAACCACAGTGAATAGTAAAGCCAGAGAAGAGCAGAAATCATCACCACACGTGCAAAGATCTAATACAACAACTATTATTGCAATTACAGCTCAAAGACTTCCCAAACAAATTCAGTGTAAATACAACAGTACTGAAATTTATGTAGCTTATTCTCCATCCAAGAAATCTAAAGAAGACAACAATGATCTGAAAACTATTTCTTTGAAACAAATAGTATGGTCCAACAGGAAAAAAAGACAATAAAAAATGCAAGTTGTGATCCAGCAATCACATTTCTAGGTATTTACACTAGAGAAATGATTCCTTTGTATTCAAGTAAAATCCTGCAGGAAAATACTTGACGGTTCTATTCAAGATGACCAAAACTAGAAACATATGGCTTCCAATGATTGTGGATGGATGTACAGTATTATATCCAAACCCTGGAGTGCCACTAGCAATTAAAAAGGTGTGAACTCTGGACACAAATGGACTGAAATCACAACAGCACCCCCGCCACCAAAGAAAAAAAAAATTACATACTGCAATGATTCCATTTGTGACTGACATTCATTAAGAGACAAAACCACGGTACTGGTGTCCAGTCAAGAATGGAGGGTGGGCATAACTACAAAAAGAGAACCGAAGGACATTTTTAGAGTGATTAGCACCATCATACAAACCAAACTTCTGGCCCAAGTCAAATAGCTCAAGTAAGCCTGAACCATTTATCAAGAGTTCAGCAAGCCCTGAAGTGACCAGAGCATCCAAACACGACTGACAGCACCAGTCACCTATCAACCACCTGACAGCTAACTAAGCCAGACACATTCCTTTCCTATAGGTTACTAGCTTTTGGTCTAACAATAGGACTCAGCCTTGACCAGATGGCCTACAGAATTAATTAATCTACCAAAATATTCATCTTTGCATAATTTCGCAAGCAAAATTTTGCTGAATAGCAGTAGAAAATAGTAGTGAAAATAGTAGTAAAAAAATAGTAGTAAAAAATTATTATGATTCTACTGTATAAGAATTTAAATATGGCTGGGTGTCGCACTCAGGAGGCTGAGGGAGAAGGAGCATTGTGAATTTGAGGGCGGCTTGGGCTACAATGTGAGCAGAAGCCTGGCATGAACTACATAGTGCAACCCTGTCTCAAAAAACTAGGGCTGGAAATTTGGCTCAATGGCTTAGGCACCTGTCTGGCAGGTGCAAAGTTGTGAGTTCGATTCCCAGTGCCACACACACACACACACAAAAAAAAAATTAAACATGTATTTAAACTTTGATTCAATTAGGGACATCACTAAAAGTATTCAAAGCTTTGATTTTTGTAGCTACTGATTTACTCTGAAAACTAGAAAGATTTAGTTCTTAATAAAGGGTAGCTACAAAAATCACCATGAAAGTATATGTTTTTATACTTTGATTTCATTACAAATATTGCCAAACATATTGAAAGGTGTGATTTTTTTTAGCCACTGATTTATTTTGAAAACCTGAATGACTTTTGGGCGGGGGGGGAATCAGGAATCGAATTCACAACGTTGTGCTTGCCAGGCAGGTACTTACGCTGCTGAGCTATATCCCCAGCTTTGAATGACTTTCAGTTCTTAATAAATAGTGCATATGAAAATCATTATGGAAGCACTTAACAAATACATGTACCTCAGCCTTACCACAGATATATTAATAAAGAATTAAAAGTTTGAAGGTGAAATAAGACTCACACTGATAAATATTTTAAAATTCTCCACTGAATTCTGAAATGAACATATGAGCTCTGTGGTGGTTAAAGAAACACTCAATATTCGACCCCTGAATCTTAACAAAAACGATGGGTCAATCTATGAAATAGGGAAACAAATCCAAATCGGTAGAAAACACCCTTCTAAATTTCTAACACTTATTTACAGGTTAATTAAGAAAATGATTCATTAGTGCACCATCAGATACAAATCAAAGTACTATCTATAGATCAATATCCTTTATACAAAGCTGGGTGTGGTGGCGCATGCCTTTAATCCCAGCACTCGAGAGGTTGAGGTAGGAGAAGCCTTGTGAGTTTGAGGCCTGCCTGGGCTACAATGCGAGCGCAAGGCTGGCCTGAGCTACACAGTGCGACCCTGCCTTGAAAAGCTAGGGCTGGGAGTTTGGCTCAGTGGCGTAAGTGCCTCTCTGGCAGGCACGAAGCTGAGTTCGATCTCCAGTGCCACAAAAAATAAATAAATAAATAAATATCCTTCATACAAACACAAAACTCCTTTGGAAAAGCATATGGAATCCAGCAAAATATAAACAAGACAATACATCACAATCAAGTGGAGTGTACCTAGAAACACAAGGTTATTCAAAACTCAATTTAACAAATCTTACCCAGAGCCAAATACATGTAGATTCTCCTCCTCCTCCAGAAGGTGGAGCTAAATCCCTTCCCTACCCTCTTGGAGGGCAGTCTAGACTTAGAAACTTGTTTCCAAAGAACAGACTAAGAAACAGGAAAGAGTAACAACAGCAGGATGAAGACCTCCAGTATGCAGCATGGGTAACATGAGCTCAATGGGAGGATGACAGAAGGGCACTTCAGCTCTGGGCCATTCTTTCCAAAAAGCCCTAGCTTCAGTCCAATTGTGAGAAAAACCCAGACTACCAGGTAGGTATTCCACAGGATACCTTCAAGGTCATGAACTAAAAGGAAAAACTGCGAAACAGAACAGAAGACAAAGGAGAGATAAGACAACGATGTGGAATGCTGGATTTGATCCCAGAACAGAAGGACATTAGCGGAAAAACTGGCAAAATGGAAATAGTCTAGATTACAGTTGTTGAAAAGTTAATTTAATTCATACTAATAAAATAAGGGACAAAAACATTTTAACACATATGGAAAAGGTATTGACAAAATTCACCCCTTTTTTAAAAAAAAACTCAGTAAATTAGAAACAAAAAAAGAATTTCTTCAATCTGATTACAAAACTCCCAAGTAGCATACTTAAGGATGAAATTTTTACTGAACACCTTCCCCCTAACATAAAAAACCAGGCAAGAACACTCGCCTTTTGTTACGTAGTACTTGCACTGGAGTCAACAAGGTAGAAGGAGGTAAGGGGGGAAGAAGGCAAGGGGGGAAGGAGGAAGAGAAGGAGTGAGAAGGATTATAATTATTAGATTATAAATGGTTAAAATGGTCTTTACTAACAGGTAACAATCATTATTAAGAGGTTAGCTCTCCCCAATTTGATCTAAAGATACAATTCCTTCTCCATCAAAACTCCAACCAAATTTTTTTTTCAGGAAAAACTTTATTTCTTTGCCAACTACATACACTCCAACCAGATTTTTTGACACAAATACATTCCAGAATTTATGTAAAAATTCAATGAACCAAGAATATCTAAAATATTATTTGAAAGGGAAAGAATAAAAGATTTATACTATCTGATTTTATGTTACACTAATTTAGATTGTACAGTATTGGAGTAAAGATATAAAAATTAAAAAACCAAACAGAAAAAAAGATTTTAAAAAGAGACTGGCATGTAAACTGGCAATGGATTCAACACAATATAAAGCAATCCAACTGAAAGGAAATTCCACGAAACAAATAGTGATGAAATTCCAAATAAAAGGGCCTATTAGAGCATTTAAGAAATACATAGAAAACAGCCTGAGAAACAGGCAAACACTTTCATACTCAATCATGACTATTCTCCATGTCATACATTGGTTCTGGTACAGCTATTTCTGTGCAATAAACATGGTGTGTCTTCTTCATCTACCTGATTAATAAACATGGTGTGTCTTCACACACCTTATTCACTGGAACTACAGCAGTATCCTGTGTCTTCTGGCTTTTGGCCAAAGTCAAAATGACCACGAAAGATAAATGCTTCGAATCAATTCAGGACATCGAGGCAGCCAAGACAGTGCAACTAAAGATACTCAGAAAAAGAGACTTCCAGAACTGCTTCAGAAAGTGGCAAGAATGATAGGATAAGTGTGTTTGAAGTAAGGGCTCTTTTACTATAATAAATTTTTATTTAAACATTCACTGTATTTTTAATCATACTATGTACACAGACCTGCTCGACATCATTAGTCATCAGAAAAACAGAACCTAAAACATTAATTAATGTATCCATTCAAAGAATTAAATAAAGAAACTGATATGATCAAATGATGGAAATCAAATGTAGGAGAACTCGCCTACATTACTGGACAGAGTATAAAATAGTGCTTGTACAGGAAAATCTGAATATTTCTTGTAAAATTAAACATACTGCTTCCGACAAGCAATTCTACCACCAAATACTAGAAAAACAAAAATATATCCACAAAAAAAATACATATACACATATATAGCCACAAAAAGATGAGCAATATAACCTTTATAGTTCATTAAATCATAGTAACAAAAATACTGAAAACAATCTGAATATTTTAACACCAGAAAAATGGAATAAGTAAAATGAAATGAACTAGCAATATACCTATGTAACTACATGAATGAATTTCAAAAGCATGTGGAATAAAAAGAGCTAGACACAAGAGGATATGCTATGATTACATGACATTTAAAATAGGAAAAATCAATTCAGGGCTGGAGAAGAAAAGAATGGTGCATCCTCTGAAAGGTCAGGACTGAAGAAAAAGAAGGAACTGGGACTCTTCTTCATCAGCTGAAAGAAAGTGCACATGGACATATACATGCACATCCCAAAATTTACTGTAACTCCTGAGACCTAAATGTTCTATACCTGAATATAAATGTTACCACAATGTTAAAAGCATTTTAAATGGCACAAAGATTATTTTTATATCTATTTCATTTCTTCTATATATGCCAAAACTGTCTAATTTAGCAAGCCTTTTAAACTACGTAAGAAAATAACGTAACTGACACTAATGTGGCTATATAATTAGAAAAGGTAGCCTTCATAATTTTATCTAACTTGTCTCAAGTACAGTGATTTCTTTGTATTAATCAAGCAACAATATTAAATAAAAGGAGCCACCTGATGCCACACGCCTGTAAACCCAGCTACACAAGAGGATGAGGCAGAATAACAAGTTCCAGAACAACCTGGGCAACTTGGCTTGACCCTGTTTCAACATAAAAAGGACTGGGGCTAGTGTGCTTGCCTAGCATGCCTTAGGCCCAGGGTTCAACACCTTGGGGTAAGGGGGATGAAACAGGTTTTCAATTCAAATGAATTAATTTCGTGTTTTTTAGTTATGGAAAGTAGTTTCTCATACGGACCTTAAGAGCTCCTAGATCAAAGTCATGTGGAAACTCCAATGTGTTTTCTCCCTCTGTCCTATGCAAGACAGAGCAGGGGATGCTGCCACATGGGACAGCACAACCAGATGTTCCTCAACAGTGGGTCAAATAGCTAGGAAAGCACCAAACTGCAGTTATATATGGCATCTTACTCTACGAGGATGCCCACCAAAACCAATGCCTACAAACACCGTTGAAATACTGTAGGAAAGCAACACCTGCTTCTCAGCACCGAAAGTTCTCAGTAATTATCTTTTTAGCTGATTAATATTCAGTGAATTAAGAAAACAAGCTTAAAATATGCGTTGCTAGGAGGAAAATCAACACATGTGCCTCCAAATAAGAACTAGTAAAGTCCTATGAGTGGCTAACAAGAAACTCTGACTGAGTGCTTGGCTAGGATATCTGAGACCCTGGGTTTCATTCCCCAGCACCACACACGCACACATCATATGAGCAAAAAGTGCATAAACAAGCCAGGCATAGAGGCGCATGCCTTTAATCCCAGCACTCAGGAGGCTGAGGCAGGAGGATCGTTGTGAGTTCGAGACCAGCCTGGGCTACAAAGTCAGTTCAAGGCCAGCCTGAACTGCACAGTAAGACCCTGTCTCGAAAAATAGGGCTGAGGATTTAATTCAGTGGTGTAAGTGCCTGCCTGGCAGGTGCGAGGCTGTAAGTTTGATCTCTGGTACCAAAAAAAAAAAAAAAAAAAAAAAAAAAAAAAAAAAAAAAAAAAAAAAAAAAAAAAAAGATAAATCAACAACCAAGGAAAAACGATAAAGTAAGTAACTTTCTAAAAATATTCTAATTACTAAATTTAAAATTAAATTATAGGGCATATAGTTTAAAAAGAAAAACAACAACACTTCCAGGTGACAGTTAACAACAATAAGAAATCACAGGAGTTTAACCCATGTGGCCTCTAATTCTTTGCCTTCCAAAGGAAAGCACTAAATTTTAGTCACCTTGTATTTCCTTTTCTTCATATTTTAAAAGGAAAAAAAAAACTCCTTTACTCTGTAAGTTAATTTTAATAACAAACATTTTTTTAAGTCAGAAAGTATTACAATATATAAAATAAGTAACCCCAACATCTAGAGGTAATTGCAATTGCTACGATCTTCTTCATTCAGACTTTTTTTTTTTTGAGATTAACACACACATTTAGATTTGTAGGATGGAGCTCAAGAGAAGAACCTGTATTATCTTGTTTTTTTCACTTAATTTATCACAAGCATCTTTCCATGTTAGGGAGCTAAGGCATCAGAGGCGTATCTTACTCCACTGTGTTTAACCCTTTATAAAGTTACATTGGTTCCATTTACCTTCAATGCTGTAACTGAATATGTGGTGCATACATCTTTGAAACCACCTACAATAATTCCTTTGGATAAACTCATTAAAATGGAATTGGTAAGTCAAAGGACACCATCAAGGAGAGTAAAAGGTCTCATCTTTCTCTTCTTGCAAGCTAAGACGTCAGCCTACCACGTTTCCTAGAGGCTGTGAGAAGACTGGGTCCCTGGTCAGACTGGGACAGATCATTACTAAAAACACTGGCAGCAGCATCGAATGCCAGTGATCTGAGGCCCCATTCTCACTGGGCTATGTGATCCGGCCCCAAGAGAGCTGTGCTCCTGGAATGACTCTGGATTCTGGGCCTGGAGAACCTGGATCTGTCACAAAGGGCAGTGAGCACAACTGTCCTGGCCGCACAGGAAGAAAAGCTAAGTTTCTCGAGGCCCCTAGCTACATTAATGTTCTTGAATAGAGAGAGATTCCACAACAAAGGACAAGCAGGTAAAACATGCAGAAACCTAAAGAATCTGTAGCAAAGTGTCTCTTGAGAATGTTTCCAATGCATTCCCTCAAATGAATGAGACTATACCTGACCAATAAATGATATTTGCCAACAATAGGCGAAAATTCTCAAATAAATGAAATTAACTTTCCAACTTCAAAATACCATAATCTAAGAAAAACAACATGACATTAATGGACACTGAATTCCTAGGTTTCCCTTTATCATCTATTTACCACTGGAGATGATCTCTTTGGCAGCCTTCTCCTGTAACAACTCAGATTTTCTTCTCAGGTATACATATGAAAATGACTGTATCTTTACAGGTTTGACTGAGCTTGGCACTAAGGAGACTGCTACAGAGTTTGATGGGGAGCCACTTTTCCCTGGTCTCTGATCTCCCCAAGCTTTTACCATCTCCTTTGGCTTTGGATTTGGTTCCCTGGTCTAGATACAGTTTCCTACAATTGGAGATCAGGGTGACAAGTCTCTGTACTACTAGCCATATCTCTTATTTATACTTTTAAGTTTTTTGAATAGTGACAGAGACAGACAAAAAGAAAAATCAAATTTAGTTTGTGGGAGTGCAGAAAGGGTATGTCTAGGAAATGTTCCTGCTGTGGATCCAACATGCAAGTTCAGACCCAGACAGGACCATGTGGACTGGGAAAAAGGACAGGTGAACAAAATGTTTTGTGGGCTGAATTTCTAAAGCCTTGGTGTAACGTCTGAAGTAAATAAATGGCTAAGCCAGTAAACATCACTTTTCATGATAGCTTAAAAAACAAAAACAGAGAAGCATCATTAAGGAAAACAAAACAACAACAAAAAAAAACCACTAAAAGTAAAAATGTTTAAGAAAATCAGTAAATCCCGGGACAAGGGAACAGTTTTGTGGCCTAAATACCTTGGCCACAGCGCCAGCTCTGGGTGACAGGAGAGCTGCAACATACTCCAGGCCCACCTAGATCTGTCCATCTGTGAGATGTCTACTGAGGACCACTGCTTCCACACAGGCCCCTCAGGAGCTCCTCAGTGTCTGAGACTCTCCAGGGAACTTGTTCTTCTGCACCACAGGAATTTGCAAGCATCTTTCGAAGTCCCTTGAAGTCAGAAATCAAGCCTTATCCTCTTTGTCTCCTCAACACCTAAGATGGTTATCTATATATAGGAACCCTGAGATATTTTTGCCTAACAGTTCAAATTAAAGAATGTTAACTAATTAAAAAGCACTAACCTAGCCGGGCGTGGTGGCGCACGCCTTTAATCCCAGCACTCGGGAGGCTGAGGTAGGCGGAGCGTTGTGAGTTCGAGGCCGGCTTGGACTACAACACGGTGCAAGGCTGGCCTGAGCTACATAGTGCAACCCTGCCTCAAAAACCAGGGCCGGGAGTTTGGCTCAGTGGTTTAAGCGCCTGCCCTGGCAGGCATGAGGCTGTGAGTTCAATCCTCGGTGCTGCAAAAAAAAAAAAAAAAAAAAAAAAAGGCACTAACCTACACATCACATTTTTTAGATAATTCCAAAAACCATTTAAAACACTAACACTCAAAAGGAACACAGTACCTGGAAACTAGTACACCAGAATTCACTTTGCTAAGAGTCTAAGAAGTTGGGGTTTTACTACACTCATCAAAGAGATGTCTCAACTTTTCACTAATAGTAAAAATACGCTAATTTTAAAGCTGGAGGGAAAAACCAGCAGTTTTTTTTTTTTTTTACTCTTTTTAAAAGTTGAAGGAATACCTCTTCAGTCTCAGGAGTAATATGGGAACCAGTAATCTCATCTAATCCATCTTCAGCAACACATTCTTCCTGCTCTTGCAGCCCTTGTTGCCCACCATAAGCCTGCAAGTATTCTTCATCCTAACGACCATTAAAGAGAAAACAAGTTTTTCTCATACAGCTTTTGGTGTCATTGTTTAACCACTTTTCACCTTTATGGCTCATGCTTTTAGCAAGTTTTACGATGGCAACTACCAATCCAAGCACAAAGCACTAAGCACTGCCTCTACACATGAATGGGAACTAAGCAAAACTTGCTAAGGTTAGTGCCTCAGTGCCTGCGCTCTGCTTCAGAGCCATGCCATTAATAGTAGCTCTTCTTCAAATCAACCTCAGGAAAAGCAATCTGAAGAATGCATGCTCATTCTCAGAGGAGCCTGGCAGCAGGAGAGATTGAAATTACCAGTTCTCACCAATTTTAAGGCAACGGAAACAACACAACTACGGACAACTCAATCAATTCAACATAGGTGGCTTTTACAAATCACGGTTTGTATATTAGGTCTCTCCCTTGAGTGACAAGTTTTTCGTGAAATTAAAGGGTCATAGCAGCAGGCATTCATCCCTTCTGTGCTCAAGTAAGTAAGCAGGAGAGCTGGCTGGAGATTTTCAGTCTGCCAAAGAAAGCAGGGCTGCTCCTGACAGTACTCATGAGCAATGAGAAGATGCATCCCGCACAGTTCAGATAGGCTTCCTGAGTCCCTGGACACATAAAAAAAAGCAGTCAAACACTAACGAAGCAGGAAACCCAGAAGCGTGTGCAACCTACAAAGCTAACAGTTGACCGCATGATGTGTAACAGTCTACCTGTGCACCAACAAAAACAACTGGGCAAACCACCTCAGCTTCCAGAACTGCCTCGTCTCAACATGGTGAGAACACACTGCCTGCTACTGTGCTGAAGAACTGTGAGCATCCCATGAAAAAACCAAATCCAAGGCCCTTGACTCACTAGCAACAAAACAGTCAAACTTCAAAGGTGGCCAGAGAACCTTGTCAAAACTTCAGCAAATATACACTACGGTATAGTCTACACCACTGGCTCTCACAGGAAACAGCAGTTTGCTACCCTTTACATAAACTGTCAAACTGAAAGGGTGTTTATGAACTCTTAATTTATGTTCATTTTTATAGGCCTAAATACGGTAACTGCATGGAAAAATACACCACCAACAAATAGCTTTTTAGTATTTTATAGACTAAGGAGTAATATAGAGACTTTCTTACTATAAGAGGGTAAGTTTTAAAATAAAATTGCAGTTTACTCTAAAGAGTAGCACCTGCAAAACTCAGACTTCAGGATCTTGTTACTTTGGAATGTAACAGGAAAGCAGGCCAAAGCAGTGCCGCCAGTTCTTCCAATGTTTGACCACCATTCTTCACAGGAGACCACGCCCTTTCCTATTCTGTGGTTTTATGTTCTAGGGCTAGTAATGCACTTTAGTCCTCCATATGACCTGATGAGTGAGCCTCCCAAAAAGAACACACACAACTGGCCACATCTCAGTTTAATTCTGACTTTGAAGTTCACGTTAATAAATCCTAACTTGGGCAAGAAACCAGCTAAATAAGCCATTTAATAAACTGAATACTGCTGGGCTACATGGGGATACAATCTACTCCTTCATTCATTAGTCCCTTGAACAAATAAATAATGGGTGCGTCAGTGGCAGCCTAAGAAGACAGTGAGGGGCCACTGCTAAACGGCAGTGCAGTACTCCATTTAATTTTCCCTATCTCTTTTCTCCAAAGTGACCATTTCTGACCTCCCACTAGGGTACCTATGAAATAAAGAAAAGGGTGCCTAAGAAGAATGCTAAGGTGAGTTGACAATACTCACAGAACAACACTCTACTGTACCACTTTTTCTCACCTGTCTAGTTTAAAAACAACTTTGCGAAAATATCAATCAGGACACTTTCAAAATTTCTATGTAAATTTTTACTTTGGATTCTGTCTTAATTCTGAAAAAAATTCTCTTTAATGTCGCAGACTCCTATGCAAATTTTTAAACTGCCACATCTTCTTTCTTTCAGTACCTAGATCTTATACTTAACGATTATGGTGCATTTCATTCCAGAGGCCTTTATGTAATCACAAGTGTGACAAAACATGGCTGAGGGAACTCACTGACTAGCATTCTCCACAACGCTGCAAGAATGCAACATGAAAGGCACTTCTATGTGGCCATACACTCTCTCTACTGTGATTTCCCATGCAGGGGTCTGTCCACTATAGCCAAACTTCAAGGGCAAGACCCAAGGTTCAGGTTTTTTATGGCTTAGTAATATTTGTGTGCTTAGTGTTTGGACATCAGTAAAGATACCACACCACTGAATTTACTCAGAGATGATTAACGTCTGTTATTTCACTGATGCATAAGAGAAATAATACTCTGAAGAAATATCTAGGCACAGTTTTCAAAGATCTTGATTTAATCTTTAAAAAGCTTTTTTTTTTTTTTTTTTTGGTACCGGGGATCAAACTCCCAGCCTTGCACCTGCCAGATAGGCGCTTACGCCACTGAGCTAAATTCTCGGCCCTGTATTTTTGAGACAGGGTCTCACTATGCAGTTCAGGCTGGCCTTGAACTCACTTTGTAGCCCAGGCTGGTCTCAAACTCACACGGATCCTCCTGCCTCAACCTCCCAAGTGCTGGAATTAAAGGTGTGCGCCACCACTCCCGGCTTAAAAAGTATTTTAAATATAATATGCTACTTTAAGACAGTACACAAATACAAAAAAAAGCACTTGTTAATCCAATCAGGAATTTATTACCAAAATGTCATTATTAGCCTCTGGAAATACCAAGTTCCATGAGGCCTTTATAAGACCCTACTTAGCAAACCACAAATTTTATTACTGTATCAACCTAAGATCAAGTACTCAGAAAGAATCAAATTTTTACTGAGACACCTAAACACAATCATGAAATTAAGTATCTTAAGGTTTCATTCTTTCAAATCTCACACACACACACACACACACACACACACACACGACCAAAATTCAACAATTTTTGAATGTTTTCCTTGAATGGACAAACACTCTGAATGAAGCCAAAAACAGATGAAGAGTCACTCCTCAGTCACATGGGCTCTCCGACCATGACACCGCACCAGACCCATTTTTCCACCCTGCCTCACTGGATCCTGGTGCTCTGAAAACCCTAATGCTCCACACAACAGCTGCAGGATTACCACTAAGTGCTTATTTTAAAAAACACATCTCTTTTGATGATGCATCACTACAACACATGAAAATCTTACTTGTTCTTCCTTATGGTTCAACTTTAAAAAGGAAACAAAAAAAAATATACCGACCAAAACCATCTTTCCAAAACAAAAATCAGCACAATCTTTACTTTCTGATTACAGATAACAAATTATGTGTGACATTTCCCAAACTAACCTCCAATCTCTTTATTCAGGTTTAGACAGTTCTCAGTTACAAAAAGGATGAATGAACAGGACATCAATCACTTTGGAATATTAGCACCTTAAAGATGTCTTTAGCAGGTCAATAATCTTTTCACCTTAGAAGGACTTTATCAGATCTTGTCTAAAGCCTGGATAAAAGCCCTGCATTAAGTACTTCTAACAATTGACAGTGTATCTCTACCACACAAAGCTGTTTTCTTCCTTAGGGTGCAATCCTCAAGGTCACCATTCTTCCCAGCCTTCCAGAATGACAAAGGCGCATTACCTCTGGCCAAACAAGCTGTCAACATAAACTTTGTCATAGCTCAGATAAAGAAACTGGCAGACAGTGATAATAAGGTCTAATTTCCCTCCATCCCAAGGGAGGTAAATAGATTTCAAATCAGTCTAGAAACCTGTGCACAGGAAGCCATGTTATCTTTGGCCATACAAAGAAGAAAAGACTCACTGTAAATTCATCTAAAGGTTCATTGATTTCAATGTCCAACACTTCATCACTGTATAGCTGCTCCTCCTCTGGCTCTTCCCCGTATTCTATTTGGTCTTCCGTCAACTCTGTATCGTGGCCTTCATACTGTCCTTCCTCTGGGTACTCCTGAGTATACAGTTCTGGACCATCAGATTTGTGGTAAGCTAGCTCATCCTCTCCTTGTTCATATTCGGATTCCTGCTCTCCAGATTGGTCATTAGTGTTGTCAGAAAGTTCAAACGATGTAACCATACCAGATGTGGTATTGAGACTGATTGTAACATCCTGAGAACTGGAGAAGACAAAAATACAGAGACACTCATTGAACACGGAGCTCAACACTAAATCATTTTTTACTGTACTACTGCAAACATGCTATAACAAAATCCTGAACTATGACTGGTGAAGCTATTTCAACCATTGTTCCATGCCATTTTACGCCAACAAGGAGTGAAAACAAGGCTCAAAATACAACAATGAGCCAGTGCTAAAGCACATAATACAGGTAACAGAGCACAATGCACTAAGTGAGTCCATGCCCTAGACTCTTGATGAGGGCAGAGCCTCCACTTTAGTTCTCGGTTGAAGGTTATCTGACCAAAGAATCATCAATCCAGTAAGGCATCAGGGCTGACAGGCAAAAATCTAAGACTGAAACCAAGCATTTTATATTTTATTCTAATCCACAAAATGAATGGGTGGACTCTGCTGCTAGGAATGCATATACTAAACATTAGAGTACTGCTCTATAAGCAGAAAATCATAATTAGAATTTTAAGAACACTTCGGTTTCTTTATTCATCTATATAAAGCAAATTTAGATTCCTTTTTACAAGACAATAAAAATATTAAAAATCTACATGGAAAAACATTTGTTGTTCAAATAATTAAAATGTATACTAGTCACAAATTTCTCTAAAAATTAATTGGTAATTTCCAAGTAAAACAACAGGATTTTAGCACTTCAAAAATTTATATTCCACTGTTAAGTCATAACAGCTAAATACCAAATAGATGCAAGATAACATTTCAAATGCAAAAACATGCAAGTCTATGTTCACACATATTAAGTATCCAATCCTAACAAAAAATTGAATATATAACATCTCAAAACCATGGCTAAAAAGATAATACATCAAGGCCAACTTTACTTAAAATATCAAATTATAATAATGAAGTTAAATACTATGATAGGGAAGTGTAACTGGTAGAATAATTTCACTGTATTTTCACCCATAAATTAGTTACAAAAAAAAACCTGTTACAACTTTATGATTCAAGACTATATAACATGTATTTATTAATTACATTTATAACCAAGAAGTATTATATATTTTGCCAGTGTTTCCTCGCAAAATGGCTATTATACCAAGTATCTCTCTCCAAAACAGTAATTTACATACAGACATGTATTAACAAAAAATGTCTAAATAGAAACAAAGGTACCAACATCAACCTGCAGTAAGAGTCTAAGGTCACTGTCCTTCATCTAAAGAAAGTAATTCTTTAGAGCAGTGTAAAACAGTACTGAGCTTTTATGACTTGCACTGAATGAACGGAGAGGTCACCTAATTCAAGGACTATACCAATTTTAAGCAGCAGATCTATCTCCATCTCAATACATATGGATTCTATATCAGAATACAAAATCAGCCGTTTAGAATGTAACCAAAAGTTAAATATATAACAGCACATTATTCAATTACAATTGACTGTTAATTAAGACTTTCAAACAGATTCTATTAAAGAACATTTTTAATGAATTAATATTTAGTACCTGAAATTTTCTTCATCTTCATTATCACTCTGTAAAAGGTCATCATTTAGTTCTTCATCTGACAAATCTGACTGATTCTAATTAAAATAAAAAATCTAATTAATGTATGTCACTTTCATAAAAAGAAGTTACAAAGGTATAAAGTTATGCTCAATGAACTGTTTCAAGTCTTCTGTTACTAAAACATTTGCCATCCATCCATTTTTTTCAGTTTGATATCACTATGGACAATCAAGAATCGCACATAGGGTTTCCTTCTTTGGACTAATTTTTAGATGCTACACATAAGGAAGTATGGCAGTGGTTAAATGTAATGGTCAGTTTTATTCTAATTCTAACACAAAAGAAAAAAGGGTAAGAGATCCTTGGGTTGAAACTTCCAAACAATTTTTCTTTATCATACTCAAAAAAGGTATGTTTAAGATATGACCAAATTTTAACAACGTTAGAATCTAAAATTTGAAGATACCTAGAGCAATATAGAAATACAACCCTAGAGATGTGCAATTTTTAAGATAACCTGATCACCCAACTGAAATGGTAGGGCCTGTGATAACTGGTTTGTCCACTATAGACCACATATGAAAGTAAATGCCACAAGCTCAATCTCTCGGTCCTCAATAGCGCTGTGAACTTGTCCTGTCAGCAAGCAAGGGATCTAGTGATTCAGTAAACAGCTCAAAGTTTTGTTGAGTTAAATATGTTCCAATATTTTAGACTAAAGAGTAAAATCTCACTTTCCTCTCCTATTAAAATTGTTAGTATGTGTAAAAGGCATATATAAATTACTACTCCTCCTCCAAAAGTTAAAGTCACATATACACTCACATACACATTTATTTTTTAAAAGTGAAAACTGAGGGCTGGGCATGGTGGTGCACACCTGTAATCCCAGCACTCAGAGGCTGAGGCAGGAGGACTCCTGTAAGTTTGAGACCAGCCTGGCCTACAAAGTGAGTTCAAGGCCAGCCTGAAGTGCATAGTGAAACCGTGTCTCAAAAAGACCAAAAAAAAAAAAAAAAAAGTGAAGATTAAAAAATTAACTTTTCTACTTAACCTATACCTTACAAAAAAAAGTCTTTTAACAAGCACCTGCCGAGCAAGCGTGAGGTCATGAGTTCAATCCCCAGTCCCCCCCACAAAAAAAGCCTTTCAAACTTGACTGTATATTCCTCATCACAGTATTTTTGATAGCCAAAAATAACCAACTGTATGAATATATGTTAGTCACAAGAGATCCCACTTTTCAACAGCATTACAACATAAACTTTTTCTTTGTGGGAAGTGGTAGATATAGAACCCAGGCCTGGCACATGCTAGTTAAGCCTCTAACACTGAGTTACATGTCTAGCCCCTTAGTTAAACCTGTAAGAATTTGTCAAAAAAAAAGAAAAAAAAAGAAAAAAAAAAAAAAAAAAAAAAAAAAAAAAAAAAAAAAAAAAAAAAAAAAAAAAAAAAAAAAAAAAAAAAAAAAAAAACAAAAAACACCAGTGAACCAAAAATCAGTGAACATGCAACATGCAATAATGTTTAGGTAGCTAATCTCCGGATATGGTTCACTTGTACCCTCAGCATTTCTCACTGAAGTGGGGGAAGGTGGCAGTCTGTAGCCAGGCCTAGCGGAGTACAGAGGAAAAAAAAACCTCACCTGAAAGAAGTCTAAGTGAAATTCACATTATTAAAGAAAATGCTAAAAGTAACATAGTAAGTTACAAGAAAATTGTACAACTTATACTTTTAGTACAAAATCTTAACAATATTACAAAGGAAATTAAAAGAGTCATCTAATCAGATGTGATAATCTAGACAAAAGATGTGAATCTACCACACTATTTGAAATATTTATACCACTAATATACCAGTGAATCTTAACCTAAAAGTGTAACAAACTTCTGGATAATTGATGAGAGTAAGCAGTCACCATAATTTTAGTATTTTTAAAACTAAGCATAAAGAACTACATTGATATTACAAAAGGATAGCAAGTATTAAGTTGCTAATGAATAAATTTCACGTTCATCTCTTGCTTCAAATTTCCACTTATGTATTTATGCTTGAAACACTCAGAGTGTATTACACATAAATATACACACAATAAAGATAATTGCTTCAAAGTTTTACTTAATCAATTAGAAATACCTACATGAGAACCTTTAATCTTATTTAATTGAATGCTTGCTACATTTGAGTATGTTTATCTTTAAGTTAATTTGTGAATACTCCCAAAAACATAATCTCTAGAATCAGTATGAAAAAATATTAACCTACAAACATTACGTCTCTTTAAGGAAAGGGAACACTTTGTATTACTCATGTCCCAAATTCAGTACCTTCTAGGATGCTTTGGACACAGTGCAAACTAAAATATTTGCTTCAAAGAATTTACTGTTTGAGGTGTAATTACCAGAGAATTTACCAATAAAGTTTCAGCTCTGTGATTTAAAAAATAGCTCAGGGCCAGCACTGTAACACAACGCTTAGCATGATGAAATACTAGTTTTAGCTGACAGAACCAAAACACAACTAAATTCAGTTTACAAAATGTTGATCTTTACCCACTTTCCAGTCATGTATCACACGCATTAATAATGTGCTCCTGTATCTTAATTAACAGTAAATAGTTACTGTTTTGTTTCAGATATACCTATATTTCTTACCTTTTTGCCAGACAGCAAATCTTCTCCAAGTAAATCATCTTCAAGTTCACTGAGAAGAAAAGGAAAGATAAACTATTATTCCTATAATACTGGAAATTGTGTGAGTTACGTGGAAGTTTAACAGGGGCCCTGGAGCTTGGGGATTTTCATGTGAAATCTGTTATACTTTCCTTTTACTTTATTAATAATGAAATTTTTTTTTTTTTTTTGCCACACTGGGGACTGAACTCACAACCTCACACCTTCCTGAGAGGCATGTAAGCTGCTGAGCCAAACTCCCGGCCCTGGTTTTTTGAGGCAGGGTCGCACTGTGCAGCTCAGGACGGCCTTGCGCTCACGCTGTAGCCCAAGCCGGACTCGAACTCACAACATTCCTCCTTACCTCAGCCTCCCGAGTGCTGGGATTAAAGGCGGGCGCCACCATGCCCGACTGAAATGGTATTTTTAAATACCCAGGGAATATTCTTTTAGGTAAGGAAAGACAAGACACAGGAAGTGGCTCACTAAACTTTTTAAATTTTGTACTTCAGCAGCAGATCTGCATCTCTTTCAGCTATAAAACAAGACACTATATTAGAAACAATATCTAAACTTTCTCCTATCTTTAAAAACTTATGATGAAACAGGAAAAGATCTTCAATATTCATCAAGATAAAAACCAGAGAGATCATGTGACACTCATCAAACTGTCAAAAACTAACATATTAAAAATGTTTAAACTATAATGAGGCTATACAATTAAATCACAGTAACTAAGAGAATTATCTTTGAAGAGCATGCAAGTCACAGTGGTCACCTGAAACATTTTCTGGTCTATTCCCATTCCAAGTTGACTGAGAGAAGGTCCCCCACAATTAAAGCAGGACCCCTTAGCGAATCAAAAGGGCAATGTCATTTCCAGGTTTTTTGATGGGTGGAAATGGCTACCACTGGATTGTGTTTTAGAGAACCCAACTTCTTAGAAGCAAATGTCTTCGCAGACCAGCATACAGAAAGAAAAAATATAGCTGGACTGATGATTCTAAGTGCAAATGTTCATGGAGACTGAACTGCACCAATATCCTTATTAGAAGTACTACTCTTTTTAAAATAAAGCCTCTAAACCTGGCATGATGGCATACGCCTGTATGACCAGCCTGGGCTACATAGTGAGTTCAAGGCCAGCTTGAACTCACAGCCTGTTTTTTTCTCAAAACAAAATAAAATTAAAATAAAGGCTTTAGTTATAAAGGTCTATAGCCACTTGGGAGGCTGAGGCAGGAGGATTGCTGTGATTTCGACACTAGTCTGGGCTACAAAATGAGTTCAAGGCCAGTCTGAACTACACAGCGAGACCCTGTCTCAAAAAGACAATAGACAAGTAAATAAAATTCTATAGGTTTGAGAGATCAGCATTAAGACTATTTACTCAAAAAAAATAGAATACTAGGATTTCTAGGAATGTATATGTGGACTTACAACATTTCTATATAATAGCTTCTGTAACGAGAAACAACAGAAAAAGGTTATTTAATCCACCGAGGAGTTTCTTAGCTATTTTAAGTTAAACCTGCAATAAGCCTTATACCTTTTTTTATGAATAAAACAATTTTATAACAAAAAATAAGAGAACTTCATTTTATAGAGGAAAATAAAAACAAAACATTAAATAACTTCCCTAGGTCACACAGGAAAGACAAACAAGAGGACAAAACTTAATAGCCCTTGAAAAACAATCCTTCCAGACTTGTCCAGGACAGCTTTGAAAGAAATACATTGTTCTTTTCAACATATTTAAACTAGTAAGTGTTTCTATCTTTGACTACAATTATTCTCTGGGGAGGGGGAAACACCCTGTCAGGTTATCTGCTCTACTGAAGAATTTGATTCTAGGAAGGGTCGCACTATGTAGATCAACCCGGCCTCAAACTCACAACGCTCCACACACCTCAGCCTCCCAAGTGCTGGGATTAAAGGCGTGCACACCACCACACAATACATAGTGCAACCCTACCTCAAAAAAAAAAATAGGGCCGGGAGTTTGGCTCAGTGGTTTAAGCACCTGCCTGGCAGGCGCAAGGTTGTAAGTTCAATCCCCAGTACCACCCCCCACCAAAAAAAAAAAAAAAAAAAAGATTTTGATTCTAGATGACCCAAAACATACAAGCACCTCTTTGAAGATAAGCACAGTCTATGTTTCATCAAATTAAGCAACAGAAAATGGAGAGTAAATACCATTTTCCCAGGACATACTAATTATGATGGCAGTAAGGGCAAGTGTTAGTAACTATGCAAACAAAATACTAGCAAGTACCTGTGACTTTTGCTGACAAGAAAAGGCATCTAGAAATAAGAAACCAATCTTTAATAGTACCCTCAGGGCTGGGGATTTAGCTCAGTGGCTCAAGCACTTGCCTGGTACATGCGAGGTCATGAGTTCCATCCCCAGTATCCAAAAAAAAAAAAAAAAAAAAACCTACCTACTCTCAAATTGAGCATAGTGATGAATGCCTGTAAGCTCAGCACTTGGGAGGAGGAGGCAGGAGGATTGCAGCAAGTTCAAAGTCAGCCTGGGCTACACAGTGAGTTCAAGGGCCCGGGGATGTAACTCAGCAACAAAAGCAACTGCCTGGCAAGTGCAAGGTCCTGAGTTCCATTCCTGGTACCAAAAATTTCTTTAAAAAGTGAGTTCAAGGTCAACCTCGAACTGCATAGTGAACTGCATAGTGAAACCTTGTCTCAAAAAAAAAAAAATACTACCTACATCAGTTAGAAAATGAGTGGAGTGTACAGAAGAGGGAGCAAGTACTTGCTGCTATGACTAATGAAAAGCAGGATGGGAGACAGGAAATCTCAAAGGACTAAAATAACCACAAGTGAGAGATCAAGAAGTCAGCATCTGTTCAGTGTACTGAACAAGCCAGACACTATACTAAGTGTTGTATAGCTTTTCAATCAGTATCAAAACACTCCCATGTAGTCAGTTAAATCACTAAGGGTTTAAGTGTGGAAGCCCAGACTTAGAAGTGAAATATCTTGCCTAGCATCATCACACTAGAACACTAGGGCACCAGCAGGTGAACTCAGCCTGTTTCCAAGTCCAAATCTAACAACCACGCATACATCCACAGAAACAGATATGACTGTCTGTCATTCTCAAGGGGACCCCTTCAACTGTTACCACTAGCAACAAGGTACCCATGGACATTCCTTGCCTAACCTGGCAGCTTCAGAGGGGTGACCAGTCGCAACTCCTGGCCACAGTGCTCCCTGCTCCAGAAGACAAAGCAAGCCCTGCACAGATAAAAAGGCTGGCTGTGCTGGACTGAAGAAGCTCCTTGACACTTTCACCAGTGATCACCACTTTGCTAACAACCTTGTGGGCAGATACTTCTCATCAATGAGTAGAGACAACCAGTTCTTAGAGAACAAGTGTATTTTTACTTTTGAACAGAAGAACCCTGAAAGACACTGGTCAGGAAACCCATATTAGGTTGTCAAGAACCTGGCTGCACAGGGGCCCATCACCTCACATCCTCCTCACGCCAGTCCACGCTCTTGCCATCTCCACCAGCTCTGAGCCTGGACACGTCTCCCAGTGCTGTCTCAGGCTGTCCCTGCCTCTGGCTTCTGGACACATCCAGTTGATGGGAGCCAGCTCCAGAAGGCTGGGCAGAAGAGAACTCTTCCTCTCCTTTTCACTGCACCTGGCTCAGGGAAGGACTGAGCCACTACCATCTCAGCTCTCCCTGGGCTCCAGAAGACCACACACCCCTCAGGCCATGGGCAGGAACTGCTACTCTCTTACTCAGTTCTTTACCCTGCCCTGTAATGGACCCTTCATTCGATGATTTTCAGTTCAAACCTTGAAGTTCTCTCTTCTTGCATGTAAACAGACAATACACACACATCTTTTTTTTTTTTAAAGGCTTTAAAAATTGAGATGCTGGTTCAATAACATTATATTCTTCCAAATATCATTGCTACACTACAGCAATAACTGCTTTTCGTAACAACCTGATTCAGTTTTCCTAAACTTCCAATTTTGTCCTGGACTATACAGCACACAGAGGAGGCTATTTAACACTTAGAAGAGAGCTAGCAAGGGGTCACACATGATACAGAATCGTCACATACACAAACATGGCACCAAAGACAGTGAAAAAGGAAGAGCTGGTTCACAAGCAACACTGGAATGTTATTTGTATTGAGGGACATAATAAGAACTACTAGAGTCCTGTCTCACACCATGACCAAAATGCAAGATCCATTGCAGCAGAAAGCAAAAAAGTTGCCAAAGACAACTAAAATCACATCGAATGGGCTCAAAAGCCAACAAGAATAAAGCTCAACTGAACCAACACTGGGCCAGTCTGCCCATTATAGCTACAATATACAAACAAAACAACCAATATTTACTTCTATTATTTTGAAATGTTTCAGAAAAGAATTTTACTCCTGCAGAATGCTGACTTTAGAAATTGGTACATAAAAGCTAAGAACTGGAACATCTCTCGTGTTTCCTAATTTCAACTCTGAAGAATAAAATGGCTTGCAAAAACATGACAGGTAACAGAAAGAAAGTGCATTACTGCATGAAGTTTATCAAACACAGTGCAGCTCCCAGTGGAGGTGCACAACACACACGAGAGGCCTCATTCCCCAGACCTATTACTCTACATCAATACAAGAGGCAAAGGGACACCCTACAAATACCTCAGAGGGTGCAAACATCAAAAGCAGAAATTCTGAAAGACATACTACTTCACTTCTTCCACAAAAAAAAATACAAGAAACTACACTAAGATGGGGAGTTCTATGGGTTGGATGCGTGTCCCCAAAAGGTACATGTGCTAAAGGCTTGGTCCCCAGTGTGGCAATACAAGAAGGTGGTGGAACCCTTAAAAGATGGGATCTAGAGGGAGGTGCTCAGGTCAACGGGCACAACCCTTCAGGGCAACTGTGCTGTAGTCTCCCACTTACTCTCTGTCCTGCTGGCTCTTAAGGAAAGTGCTTTCATGACAACATGCCCTCTGCACTCCCACCTGCAGGGGTGCCCTCTCAAGAAACCCAAAGCAACAGGGTAACTTGTTCATGGAGTAGAACCTCCAAAACTGTGAGCCAAAAAGCATCTTTGTCTTCAGAGTCAACCGTCTTCAGTATTTCCTTGTACCAATGGAAAGCTAACCAATGCAGGAGAATCTCTAGATGAAACAACACTTAAATGACTTAGTCAATTACAATAAATGGACCTTACTTGGATCCAATTCAAACTATAAGGAAGTAGATATGTATCCACACTGGTTAAGCAGTTTATATATGGGAATCTTTTGGTTTTTTGAGACTTGCTATGTAGCCCAGTCTGGCCTCAAACTCACAGTGATTCTCCTGCTTCAGCCTCCAAAGTGCTGGGATTACAGATGTGCACCACCACGCCTGGTTTATATATCTAATGTGTGTGAATACACACACACACACACACACACCCTAAAGATATAAGAGACAATCAGGGAAAAGTGAATAATAACAAGACATTTAAAACTGTCTTATTTTTCTTGTTGCCGAGAAAATGCGCAACAACTGAAGTTAAAAGAGAAAAGGTCTATTTGGCTCAGTTTGTACAACTCTCAGTTCATAGCTGGCTGACTCCAAGGCAGGGTGGCACATGGCAGAGGAGAAACAGTTCATGGCAGGTAGAAGGCAGAGGCAGAATGGCAGCAAGCAGCAAGTGACAAATGATCAGCAATCTCCTTTATCACCTATATCCTATCCAGCCTACACACCCTTAGGATGGATAGCACCCACACTAGCATGGGACCCCCTTAATCCTACCCACAGCTACGCCAAACCCCTCAGTGGACTAATTTAGTAATCACACACCCTTGATCCCACCATCAAATGCGTAATCCCAGCATCACTCTCTCTAGATTCAGTCACCCCTGAAAACCCTCAACTATGACTGCATGAGGCCTTTGGGGGACTATGCAGACTCAAGCTGTAAGAGTAATGATAATGAACTGACAATGAATTTTACTTTTAGACAACTGTTACGAATATATTTGAAAATTCCTTATTAGAGAGCAACATTCCTTTTTTTTTTTTTTTTTTTTTTTTGGTCTTTTTTAAGGCAGAATTTCATTATATGGTTCAGACTAGCCTTGAACTCACTTTGTAGCCCAGGCTGGCCTCGAATTCCTGCTTCAGCCTCCCGAGTGCTGAGATAACAAGCATGTGCCACTACGCCTGGCTTTCCAAAATATTTTTAGATGAAGTTACGTCTATGATTTGAGGGGGGCTGTAGCATATAGATACAAGATTATACGTAAACTATTAAGTGCTGGAGTTAGATAATGGTACCTTCAGTTTATTGTACTATGCTATTTTAATATGTTTTTAAAAATCATTCAATTTAAGTCAACTGGGAGCCACGCCTATAATTCCAGCATTCTGGGAGGTAGAGGCAGAAGGGTCACAAATTTAAGCACAACCCAGGCAATGTGGTGCCTTAACAAGACCCTATGTCAAAATACAAACAAAAAAAGGCTGGGGTATCAACTCCGAGTGAAGACCCTGGGTTCAATCACCAGAAATTCCTCCTCAATAATCAATTTATTTAATTTCAGGAAGATTACATAGCTAGTTGCAAAGGGAAAATTAGCTTTCACAGAAACACACAGTAGACATTCAGAATACAGGGTGGGGAAAATTTTCTCCCAGACAAAAAGCAGAAAACACTTTCCCATACCCAGTGCCCCTGAAGTGAGGCACTGAGAAGGCACAGTCTCACCTGATCAGTGTTCCTGACCAGAACTCAGAAAAAACAGCCTGACCCCAGTCATGTGGAACATAAGTAAGCCCAAATTGGGTTTACTCGGCAAAACAAACACCCAGTAGTATTCAACAATGCGAATCATAACACACAAAAGCTACAGAATTTTTTCACAGTATGAAACAAAAATGCAATGTATGATCCTGAATTCAATCTTGACCAGAACAAAAGAAACTTCTTTTCTGCCTATAAAGGACATTACTGGGACAACTAACAAAACTTGTAATCACTGTAGATTAAAAATAAAATTGCATGTTTTGTTAATCTCCCTTAGAATGAAAAATAACAAAGAAAGTAAACACTATAGATTAAAAATAAAATTGCATGTTTTGTTAATCTCCCTTAGAATGAAAAATAACAAAGAAAGTAAAAGTCTCCATTCCTGAGAAATACTCTACACTTAAAAAATACATACTGAAGTATTAAAGAACAGTGGTATGATGCTACCATATATTATCAAATGGTGCAGAAAATTTTTATATATATAAAAGAAAGTACTCATGAATTTAACAAAAAGCAGTTGGTGAGTTTGAGAAAAGATCAAGTGGAAGTTTTTGTGTTACTCTTGGAATGTTCCCATAAATTTGAAAAGATTGCCAAGTGATTTTTTCATATTTTAATTAAAAAAAGAAGAAAGTATACAGAAAAAAGATTACAAATTTGACTACATTATTTGTACAGCCTATTTAAAAGTTATTTTTTAAAGGTACACAAGTCATAGACTGGCGGGAGCTATCTTCAAGCAACAAAAAATAAATTTCTGAAAAGTATAAAGAATCTCTAAGTTAATAAAGAGAAGACAAACCCAGAAGAAAAGCATACAGAGATAAAAACAGACAAGGCAAAGAGGAAATCTAAGCAAGGGGTAACTTGCTAAAAGACATTATAACTTAGTTCACTCCTGCACATGGTAGATTTTATGTGTCAACTTGGTGAGACTAAGGTGTGAACATCTGAGGGTGTTTGAATCAGCAATCTAAGAAAAAAAAAAATCTAACCTTACCCGTAGCCAAAAGAAGGCAGAGTTTGGGTAAATTCACCTTCTTGCAATACAACAACATCTACCTCCCTATCTCAGTCCTCAGGGCTCCAGATTCTTCGACTTGGGCTGTACTGAACAGCACCCCCAGTTTTCTCAGATCTCCCATCTTATAGATGGCAGACTGTGGGACTTCTCAGTCTCTAAAACTGCATGCTTCAATCCCTCATTACAAACCTGTGTACCTATGCCTTACTATTTCTCTGGAGAATCCTGACTAACACATCAAATGAAGAGAAATCAACCATGCAAACTCTAAGAGCTACGTGTATCAGTTTTACTCTACAAAATTTCCAGGTCACTGTTTTCAAATAGGGTTTAGGAATTCCTTTCACTGTAGTACTTTTGCTCTTTATTCAGATCTATTTACTTTTATTATCTAAACTGGCATGTCTGTCCAAAGTTAAGTTTCAAATTTTCTTGTCCCGGCATTTAAGATGGTTAGAAAATTGCAGAGAATCATAGACATCCTCAACCCCACCACCTCCATGAATCTCTCTCTGAACACTCTTCTCACCTCTACCAGACCACCACACTGACCTGACAGCTGTCATTACTGCCAGTTTTATGACATCTACAAATGTGAATTCCTAAATAGGCATTTTCATCAGGACAAGTAATATGTGAAGTACAAATTAAAATCAACATATGTTACAACAGGTGGCCCATACCTGAAACCCCAGCATATGGAAGAGTGAGGAAGGAGGATCATTGTGAGTTCAAGGGCAGCCTAGGTTACACAGTGAGTTCAAGGCCAGTCTGACTAAATTACATAGCAAGACCCTTCCTCAAAAAATAAATAAATAAATAAATTTATATAACGATAAACATTTTAAAGTTTAGTAACACATTGGTTAAGGTATAAAACAAAAGGAACTTTGCTACCTGACTACTCTAGAAAAGGTTCTGGGTATCTACAGTCAATGCCGTCACTGTATAAAAACACAGAGAGAAAGAAAGCCTATGTTCTGTATAGCCCTACATACAGTCCAGGCATGGAACAGGGCTCACTGGGTAGTACACCCTTCTACCTAGAAAGCACTCACCTAAGCCTAAAAGCGAGGCCCGCTTGGAGCAGGGCATCAGGCAGCCAGCACACTGTTTCCACCAAGACCTCTACACAGCCAAGTGACAGACTCATAAAAGGACAGACTCCCAGGGGAAGCACAGGCAAGGACATACCTGTCCCAGTCTTCATCCGCAGCTCTTCTTCTCCAGGACCGTTCCGCACCAGGCTTATCAAACTGGTCAAAATCATCATCTGTGAGGAAGAATCCACTCAAGTTAGTTTTGCTAAATAAAGAACAATACAACAAAATAATCAGCTACTTATGCAACTTGTTTAAGAATTCCTGGCCTGCCACCTCAAGATGTGAAAGTTTCATGTGCAACCATCACAGATGCTTTAGGTATTTTAAATAATTAAAATGTTTAAAAATAGCAAGCTACCTAAATAAATTAATTTACTAAACACAATTAGACATGAAAAAAAGTCACTGACAAGTTTTTTAAATAATTTAAAAAGGAATTCTGAGTACTTATTTTCACTGCATGAAAGAAAAATGCTAAATTGCTAAAAGTAACAAAGACTTCGATAATACTTTTGTAACATTCGCATTTTTCCTAATTATGAAAAGAAACAAAGACTATTTAAGGAAAGCAGAGATCATACAGAGAAGTGCTAAGCACAGAAACATAATGCAAGTCACAGTCACAATTTTAAGTTTCCTAGTAGCCACATTTTAAAAAGCAAAAAGAAACAGATGACACAACAGGTACAACTCAAAACGTATTTTATTCAACCCAGTATATCTAACATTGTCAATACAGAAAATAGTAACTGGATATTTAACATCTGTTCCACATTCCCATATGCTGCACACATAACATTTCGCTTTCAACATGGGCAAACCACACTTCAAGTGCTTGATGGCTGTGTAGGGTGGTCACTGAAGTGGATAGTGCAAGAGAAATGATTAAGAGCACAACCCTTCAGACTTTTTTCCTATAAAATGGAGCTATTATCTACCTCATAAATTTTCTAGAAAATTAAATATGACAGTATATTTTTAAATACAGGGACTGAAGGGGCTGGGGATTTAGCTCAGTGGCTCAAGCGTTTGCCTGGTAAGCACGAGGTCGTGAGTTTGATCCCCGGTACCAAAACAAAACAAAACAAATACAGGAACTGACAAATTAGAAGACCCTGATATACAGTTGTTTTTGTTTTGTTTTTATTAACATTTTCATCCTAGACACAAGTGAGAGTATAGGCTTGGAAGTTGAAGCAGAAAGATTATGAGTTCAAGGCCAGTCTGCGCAACTCAGCGAGATTCTGTCTCAAAAATAAAAACAGTCGGGGATATACTCAGTGGAAAAATATTGACTACAATCATCAGGCGTTTTTTTTTTTTTCCTGGTACCAGGGATCGAACTTGCGCCTGCCAGGCAGGCGCTTAAGCCACTGAGCTAAACTCCCAGCCCTACTGTTTCTCAGACAGGGTCGCACTGTGTAGCTCAGGCCAGCCTTGCTCATGTTGTAGCCCAAGCCGGCTTCAAACTCACAACACTCCTCCTATCTCGGCCTCCTGAGTATCATCAGCACTTTTTTTTAAAAAGGGATATGAGTAAAGAGACAGAAATTGTTAACAAGAATCAAATTCTCTAACTAAAAAATTGAACTCAACAAAGAGACAAAGAATAGATTTGTGTTGACAGAACTAAAAAACATAAAACATAACCTCAGAAAAACATGGACATACTAACATAGATGGAAACAGTACCAGAAACAGAGTACAAAGGTACAAAAAGAGCATCTTATGACACAATGGCTGTCAATAATAGGAAAATAACATGACAAGGATAAGTCAATACATATCAGTTTTAACCATTAATGTTAATGGTCTCAATTCACCAGTTAAGACACAGACTGGCAGAATGGATCAAGAAGCAAGATCCAACAATATGCTGTATACAAGAAACACATTTAATTCAAAAAGAAACTCACAGACTGAAAGTCAAAGGATGGAAAACAATACTCCATGCAACAGGAATTCAGAAAAAATCAGGGGTTGTTATTCTATTTGCAGATAAAGTCAATTTCAAGCCAAGACTGATTTAAGAGAGACAAAGAAGGTCACTATATCTTGTTAAAGGGAACAATCCAAGAGGAAGCAATAACAATCATAAATACATATATATGCGCAACAAATATTAGTGTACCCAATTATATAAAACAATTATTAATGGACATGAAAAATCAAATGAGCCTTAATACAACTGTATTGGGAGACCTCAATACCCTGCTATCACAAAAAGACAGATCAACTAGACAAAAAAATCAGTAACGAAATATTAGAACTAAATCAAACTTTGAGCAAATGGACTTAGTAGATGTCTATAGAGTCTTCCATGCCACAATATCAGAATACACATTCTTCTCAGCTGCACATGAGACAGTCTACAAAACAGACCATATACTGGCTCACAGAACATGCTTAAGTAAATGTAAAGGAACTGAAATTATCCCATGCATACTATTAGACCACGGTGCAATGAAATTGGAAATCCATGCCAAAGGAAACCACAAGAACTTCATCAATACATGGAAATTAAATAGCACCCTACTGAACAATCAATGGATCACAGATGAAATTAAAGAAGAAATTAGACAGTTTTTACAGTTGAATGACAATGACAACACAACATACCGGAACTTGTGGGACACAATGAAAGCAGTCTTAAAGAGGGAAATTTATGAGCAGCAAATACCCATATGAAGAAAACAGAGCAAGCTCATATAAACAACTTAATGTTGAACCTCAAACTTCTAGAAAAAGAAAAGCAGGCTAAACCAAAAGCTTGTGCAAGGGAGAAAACTGTAAGGATCAGAACAGAAATTAACACACTAGAGACTAAAAAACAATACAAAGAATCAACGAATCAAAGAGTTGGTTCTTTGAAAGATTAAAATTGACAAACCCTTGGCCAACCTTACCAAAAAACGGAAAGAAAAGACTCAAATCTATGGAATTAGGAATGAAAAGGGTGGGGCCGGGAGTTTGGCTCAGTGGCTTAAGTGCCTGTCTGGCAGGTGCGAGGTCATGAGTTCAATCCCCAGTGTCAAAAAAAAAAAAAAAAAAGGAATGAAAAGGGTAAAATCACAATAGCTCCTGTAGAAATCCAGAAAATCATCTATACTTACCTTGAAAACTTGTAATAAGATGGAAAATACAGAAGAAATAACAGATTCCTAGATACATACGAATTATCAAAGTTGAATCAAGAAGACATAAAAATCCTAAATAACCTAATATCAATAAATGAAATTAAAGGTGCAATTAAGAACCTATCAACAAAGAAAAGCCCAGGCCCTGATGAATTCGCTGCTGAATTCTACAAGAAATTTAGCGAACACCTAACACCACTACTTCTCAAACTCTCCAATGAAACTGAAAGGTAAGCAATAGTCCTAAATTCATTCCTGGAAGCAAGCATTACCCTGATTCCAAAACCAGAGAAACTAAGAAAGAGAATTACAGGCCAATCTCCCTAATCAACATTGATGCAAAAATCCTCAAATACTGGCAAAGAGAATGCAGCAAATCGTCAAAAACAGTATACACCATGATCAAGTGGGATTCATCCCAGGGATGCAGGGATGGTTCAACACACATAAATCCATAAATGTAATACATCATATTAACACAGTCCTGGAAACTTTAACCAGAGCAATTAGACAAGAGGAACAAATAAAAGGAATAAAGATAGGAAAGGAAGAAGTTAAGCTAGCATTATTTGCAGACGACAATACCTAGAAGATCCCAAAAACTCCACCAAAAGACTTCTAGATTTAATAGGCAGATTTAGTAATGTAGCTGGTTGCAAAGTCAGCACTCAAAAATCAACAGCCTTCTTGAACCTGAATAACAAATTCACTGAGAGAGTAATCAGGGAAATACCTTTTACAATAGCATCCAAAAAATGAAATACTTAGGAATCAATCTAACAAAAGATGTAAAAGACCTCTATATTGAAAACTATAGTACTCTGAAAAAGGAGATGGAAGAGGATATTAGAAAAGGGAGAGAGATATCCCATGCTCTTGGGTAGGAAGAATCAATACAGTGAAAATGACCATACTTCCAAAACTGTTACACAGATTCAATGCAATCCCAATCAAAATTCCAATAGCATGCCTCACAGAATTAGAAAAAAAAAATCCTAAAATTCATCTGGAACCAGAAGAGACCTAGTGTAGCAAAGGTGATTCTGGGCAACAAAGACAAGACGGGGCAGCGCAATTCCTGACTATAAATTATGCTATAAAGCTACTGTGATCAAAACAGTGTGGTAATGGCAAAAAAAAAAAAACAGACCTGAAGATCAATGGAGTAGATTAGAAGATGCAGAAACAATTGCAGACACGCTAAGCTACTCTTATCTTTGACAAAGGTGCCAAACACATTCATTGAAAGAAAGATAGCCTCTTTAATAAATGGTGTTGGAAAAACTGGCTTTCCACATGCCAAAGATTAAAACTGGACTCCTATCTTTCACCATGTACTAAGCTAAAATCTGAATGGATTAAAGATCTCAGTATTAAAACAGAAATATTAAATTTGCTGGAAGATAAGAATAGGTAAAACTCTTGAAGACACTGGTGTAGGCAAAGACTTTACGAATAAAACCCAGATTGCACAGGAACTATCATAAAGAATCAACAAATGGGATCTCATCCTACTGAAAAGCTTTTGCACAGCAAAAGAAAACACCAACAGAGTGAAGAGACAACCCATAATACTGGAGAAAATGTTTGCCAGTAGTCCCTCAGATAAAGGATTACTATTGAGAACATATAAAAATTCAAAAAAAAAGTCAGTCCTCCCAGATTTAAAGACCCAATCCAAAAATGGGTATCTGAGATGAACACACACTTTGCAGATGAAGAAGTACAAACAGTAAATAAAACGTGAAAAAATGTTCAACAGCACTGGTCATTCAAGAGATGAAAATTAAAACAATACTGAGATTCCACCTCACCCCAAAAAGAATGCCTAGTATTAAGTCAACCAATAACAAGTGCTGGAGGGAGGGGCTATGGGGAAAAAGGAACCCTTCTTCACTGTTGGTGGGAATGCAAGCTGGTGCAACCACAGTGGAAGTCAGTGTGGAGAATCCTCAAAAAGCTAGGATTACAGGTCCCATTTGACCCAACTAGTTCCCTTCTGGGTATCTTCCCAAAAGAATTAAAAACATCGTACCACAGTGATATATGTGCACCTATGTTTATAGCAGCACAGTTCATAATAGCCAGATCTTGTAAACAACCTAAATGCCCCTCGACAGAGGAATGGACAAAAAAGATGTGGTATTTCTATATAATGGAATACTACTCAGCTATAAAGAATGATAAACTGGACACCTTCATACTTAATTGGATGCACCTTCAGAATATACATATCAGTGAAATAAGTAAGTCACACATACATAAGCATTGTATCATTGCACTTGTATGACAAACTGAAGGAAAAACTATGTATATGTGTATGTATATAAAAAATAGTTAAGATAATTAAAGAAAAAAGAATTCGCTGAGATTCTGATAGATACTGAGGTGAATCTATAGATAAATTTAGGGAGAATAAATGTTTTGGTATTTGTCCAACTCAAAGTCTCTCTTCACTTATTTAGGTTGTATTTGAGTACTTTTGATCAGTTTTTATAGTTTTTAGGATACAGAGAAATGAATATATTGTGGTAGATTTATACACTAATGTTACTTTAAGCCGTTTTGTGATGTTGTAACTTGTGCCTTTACAATTTTACTTTCAAATTGTTCATTGCTTGTATATAGGCCAACACTAGATTTCTGTACACAGCTTTGTGATCTTGTACCATGACGTTGCTAAACCTGCTTGTCTGTTCTATCGGGTTTTATGTAGATTCTTTGTTTAAAAAAAAAAAACCTACATTTAAAATACATAAAAAATAAACACCCTATGGAAAGTGGGAAAAAAAAGAAAAAGAAACAATGGCTGAAAAATTCTAGAATGTTCAGGAAAATATTAATTTATACTTGTAAAGTAGTAGTGTGGCTGACCTTGCCGTTATACCATTCTGGGTTTAATTAAGGTCAAGGTGGAATGCCTGGGCCTGATATACAGTAAAAAGAAAAAACAAAACAGCCTGACCCTAACCCTATCGCTAGACACACCAGCCTTAGACTAAACCAGAGGACTAACTAGCAGGACTAGATATAGTGAAAAACAAGTTGTTTGTACAAGTAAACTACCACCAGGAATCTAACACACTAAATTCACTGTATTTACCAGCCCAAAGCAGACAAAGACACATATAAGGAGAAACATTTCGAACTACAGCACCACACACATCCTGTCCCTTCTTCACAAGCCACTCCAGTGACCTTAGCATAGACTCTGCCCAGGATCACTAGGTTGTGAACTCCTTAGACTCATCAGCCCAGTGCAATCCTTCCCAAATCCACACTGCCCATTCCACGATGCAGTCCAGACCCTTACCCTGAGCAACTCCATGACTAGGAAATTAACCCAACACCTGAACCCCCATAGTGACTGCACTGGCACTGACTCTGCAGGGTTCTATGGACTGCCTCATTGCACTGAGTGGTTGTTTTGTTTTTGTGTTTGTTTCTTTTTCTTTTTGTGAGGGTCTACCACTGAGCTATATCCCCAGCCCTGCATTGAGTCTTTAACTCCTATAGTCTTTACTCTTTTCCAACTTTCTGTAGCTTAGTATAATGAGATTTATAGGTGTTAGGTATTAGTGGTTAATGAACACACAACTTGCAATTGCCATGGTCACGCCACGTGAAATGAGGAGTACTTGGTGAAGTACAGCTAATCAAACTAATGGAGCTTGTGAATCCACTAACAGTCAAACCTTCAATCTATTCTGACAGTGCAGAAAGACACAAGCATGACTGTCTATGTTACTGCCACAACACACTCACATCAAAAAGCTTCTATAAACTCAAAGAGAATATTCCACAATACAGTCAAAATGTTCCAAAGGTAGCTGGATGCAGTGATGTATACCTATAACCCCAGTACCATGGGAGGATGAGGCAGGGGATCACAAGTTCTTGTTCTGCCAGATCAACTTATCCTGTTTCAAAGTTAAGTAATAAAAAGGGATAGGTATAGGAATCCCTTTATTCCTGTCCTCCTTGTGGTCCGAGAAGTTTATATTTGTAATCCTGTGGAAACATTACTGGAATTCTGACAAGTTAATTCCAATCTACCACCTCCAGTGCAACCCATGGCGAGAATAAAGACACTAAGACATATTTACAGTTACAGGCAGTCAAGGGGTCCTGAGTTCAGTCCAGATGAGGGTTCACGAAATAAAGGCCTCAACCCAGGGCCTAACCTGGAATTTATTAATTAATTAAGAAGGGAGTGGTAGGAAGATGAGTGAATGCGAGAATGGCGGGAATTACATAAGTAATGTGAGCTGAGTTAGCTAGATGGCCAGAAAGCACCTCCGCAATATGTAAAGAGAAGCATATGCAGGAACACCAATCTGCATAACACAACTGAGGTAGCATTTAACACTTAGGGGGTTGTTGCCTCAGTTTCCGATGTGTAAACTTTTGTGTCCTGGGAAGTTGTAGTTTTGTGGGTTTTTTGTTTTGTTTTGTTCTGTACTGGGGATCGAACTGACAACTTCATGCTTGCCAAGCACACGCTGTGTCACTGAGCTATAGCCCCAGCAGTCGAAACCTGTTATTTCGAGGCTCCAACCCAGTTGACAATCCTGGAGCTGGTGGTTCTGCCATCCCGCTGTATTCAACCTTTTAGAGGGGAACACTGAAAGTGAAAAAACAGGGCTGTCCTTGGCATCAAAGATTACACATCAGCACCTCAGCCAGTCCCATTTACACCGCTTAGAGCCAATTGAAGAGAAAAGGAAATAGCTTAGCCAGCTCTGTAGATAAGAACAAGTTTGGCTAAGGCTGAGATAACTGCTCTGTGTTCAAGGACAGCCATTCCAGTGGTCCTCTAGACACAGGGACATAGGCAGCTCAGTGTGAAGGCCCCGGGTTCAAACCCCAATAATTCCAAAAAAGAAAAAAAAAGTTCAAGAACAAAATCTGAAAACAAGAGAAAAATGACAACACTTACTACAGTTGATTCTCACCAGAAACAGTATTAATCAGTGCAGCAGAATAACATTAATAGAGCTCAAAAAAGAATCTTAAGTCCAGCAAAACTACCTTTCAGAAAATGACATAAAATTCACAAATAAATGGAAACTAACATACACAAAATCAACAAGCTAAAGTAATTACTATGAAAATAAGAAAATATGTTAGACAATGCTGAGATTCCGTCTCACCCCAGAAAGAATGGCCGTTATCTAGAGTCAACAGATAACAAATGATGGTGGGGCTGTGGGGAGTATATAAGGCCTTGGGGGACATAGTATTACCCAATACATTCCACCCCTGGACCCCCCCAAGGACTCATGCACATTCTTAATACAAAAGACATTTAGTCCCTCTCCAAGACTTGTCAATGTCCTAACAGTTTTAGCACTGTTGAAAAGTCCAAGTCTCAAATCTCCTCTGAGATCCATGGCACACTCTTAACTGTAACCCCCTGTACAAGTGAAAACAAATTAAACACTTCCAACATATAAAGGCACAAGATAAACATTACCATTCCAAAAGTTATAAACAGGGGAATACAAAGCATTGGAAGCACATCAAGTCCAAAATCCAGCAGGGCAAACATTAAGTCCTGGAGTTCTATGCTCAGCATCTGAAGCAATCTGGTTGCAAGCTCCAAAAAGCTTGAGTGACTCCACCCCTGCGGCACTTTCAAGGGTCTTAACTTCCATAGCTTTCCTTGGACGATCCATGTTCCTTGGCTTCACCTCTACATCTTTACATACTGCTCTCTGCAGGCGAGGCGGAAGCTGCCTGTCTTACTTTTCACTCGTTGCCAACACAAAATACCTGACGCCCAAAATTAGGGAAGGAAAGGTTTATTTCTTACAGTTTCTCTGGAGTTTCAGTCCTTACTTAAGTTGGCTCCAAGGCAGTGTGGCGTGGCGGGGCCACCTTTCATGGCAGCTGCATGTGGCAAGGCGCATTGGTGAGGGCGAGGGCGGGAGAGAGGGAGAGGGAGAAGGGGGGAGAGGGACACAGAGGGACAGAGAGGGAGAGAGAGAGAGAGAGGTGGAAGGAAGCAAGAGGAAGACCCACCTTCCTTTACACTGTATGTCAGCTCCACCCCTGGGCGGGTACAGCACTCACATTGCCAATCCCCGTGCCAGACAACAAACCAATAACAAACCAGTAACTCAGCCCCATCAAAATTATATGAGGACTTGGGGGTACATAGTATATCACCCAATACACTGCCTTAACCTTTTCTTGTACTTAAAACCAGTGCCAGGTGGATGCCGTCAAGGTCTGCTGCAGGCTGGAGCAGTAGCCAGGCTTTCCTTTCTCTTGGCTGTAGGGGTCGACTGCCTGGATCACTGAGCTCTCTGAACCTGATTGTGAGGAACAGCTTCTCTATGCCGCCATTCTGGAATCCGGCATGGCCGCAGCCATTTTGGGACATGGCATGGCTGTGAACCCTTTAAAACCTCCTGTGGCCTCTGTCGCCACTCCAGGACAAGGCACTCTGTGGCTTTTAGTTGCCACTCTGGGACAGGGCACTCTGCGGCTTTTTGTCGCCACTCTGGGACAGGGCACTCTGCAGCTTTTTCTTTCAAGCAAACTCTTTCACTTTTGAAGGCCTGAGGCTGCAAAGGGTGAAGGCCCACTGCTTCCCAGGATGCCTGCAGACCATCTTTTTTATTCCTTTGTTCCTTCTCAGCAATCAAGGTCTCAGGTCCATCTTTATAGTCCACAGCTTCCTGGCCAAACTCACAAGGTTTTAAATCACCATGCCAGGCTCCTTGCTCATAAATCTGGCTAAGAGCCCCCAACAAAAGCCAGGCCACGATTTCAACACTAGACTGCCTGGAAATTTCTCTCTGTAGATTATTTAGTCTTTTGCCCTTAATCTCAGTCTCAGGGAAAGTCTTCGGGCACGGACAGAATGCACACAAACTTTCTGCCAAGCCGTAACACACATCATGTGGAGTCTAACACCCAATGCGTTCCTTCTTCCCAGCAGAAACTTCCCGAGCCTGGTCTTTATCGGCAGGCTTCCTATCAGCCTTCTGGTCTCCTGGGCTCTGACCAGAATCTCCCATACAGAACAGCCTAAGCTTTTCCAGCTCTAGGCGTGTAGGCGACATCGCTGCACCTTTCCAAACTCTTCCCACAAGTCATTTCCAAAGGCTCTCGAACCACATGGTCAGGAATAGTCACAGCAATGACCCCACTCCTGGTACCAATTTTTGTTGTAGTCAGGGGTTACAGGGAGAACAACTGCATAAAGGACACAGGATTTGTAATACTGTTTTATAATAATCACCCAGAGTTAAACACAAGAAGGTGCAGGAAAATCTGTCCACAACACTAAGACCCAGGATATTTAGCCGAGAGCCTGGATCCCAAAGCAATGTCTTGAGAGAGTCCAGCTAGAGACCCAAAACGCATGACAACGCCTCCCACAAATCCAACTGGAAATCTAAGAGCCCACAATGAGGACTCACACCAGTATATTTTACAGTTCTGTGCCAGGAAGGCCAAAGGTCAGCAGTGGAACTAGAGAGTCTATGCCAGCAGGGTGAAGGAGCTGTGCAGTGGGTTGAGGGTTCTACATAGGAGCCAAGAAGTCACGCTCAAAAGAAGAAGTGGGGCTGCCCTGAAGAGTACCACAGCCATCCCCAGCAGCAACGAGGTCCCGTGCTCCTCCAATGACAAGAACAGTCCAGCACAGGTCAGGAAGCCCAGCATGACAAGCTTCACCAGCACACAGCTTCCCCTCCAGAGCCAGGAAGCAATGCACAATGTGAGGAGCAGAGCTCCCCAAAGGTGAACCACAGTCACTCCCATTGATGAGGTCCCGAGCTCCTCCAATGATAATGGCCGAATCCATACTGGGGAAGCCAGCATGACAAGCACCTCCAGGAGAACCAGCAGCTTGAACAGCAACTCTTGAAAAAACCCACAATGCCTCACTCTTCTTCTCCACATCTCTATTTATGCTGGTAACTTTCTTCAGGTGAACCACCTTAACTCAACACCAGCTGAATTAATTCAGCTGGTGCTAAGTTGACCACCAGTTTTTAATCCGTAATACAGGGAAAACAGTCCTCAGAGACAAATTTACAGCTAAAAATAGCTACATTAACAAAGAGAATTTCAAGCTGGGCATGATGGCGCACGCCTTTAATCCCAGCACTCGGGAGGCTGAGGTAGGAAGAGCGTTGTGAGTTCGAGGCCGACTTGGGCTACAATGCGAGGTCAAGGCCAGCCTGAGTTACATAGTGAGACCCTGCCTCAAAAAACCAGGGCTGGGAGTTTGGCTCAGTGGCTTAAGGCCTGCCCTGGCAGGTGCGAGGTTGTGAGTTCAATCCCCGGTACAGCAAAAGAGACAATTTCAATCACCTACTTTACATCTTGAGGACTTACAAAAAAATGGAGCGAAGCAAACCAAAAACTAGCAGAGGAAATAAATAAGGACAACAGGTACAATGAAACAGGCTAGAAAAATACTTCCAAACTACATTTTATGAGGCCATCTTAAATCTAAATAAAGATATTATAAGGAAAAAAATCTATAGACTACTATCCCTTGTGTACATACATGTAAAAGTTCTTTTCTAAAAATGTAGCAGCTCATTACCAAAAACAAATTAGCAAATGAACATCAATAATGTATTAAAAGAATAATTCACATCACTACATGGAGTTTATTCCAGCAATGAGAGGTGATTTAACATTCAAGAATCAATCTTAAAAAAAAAAAGCAATGTAATATATCATTAACAAACTAAAGCTGAAAATTCAAATATACATCTTAACAGAAGCAGAAAAAGCATTAGATAACACCCAACATCCATTTCTTATAAAACTAAAACAACAAGGAACTTTAATCAAACAGAGTTAAGGGCATTTATCAAAACAAAACAAAAAAACGTAAAGCAAACACAAAGGAGAAACCTCAAATGCTTTCTTTTAAGAGCAAGAACAAAAATAAGAGATAGCCACCCCCACCATCAGTATTTAGTATCCTACTGGGAATTTTTCCTAAAACAACCAGACAAGAAAAATACAAAGAATTCAGACTGAAAAGTAAGAAGTAAAATTTTTTATTCACAGGAAACATAACGGGCTGTGTAAAAAAAATCAGAATCTATGAAAACAAAAAGACTGAGTTTGCAAGATCATAAAATGTAAGATTAAAGGGCTGGGAGTTTGGTTCAGTGGCGTAAGCGCCTGTCTGGCAGGCGTGAGGTTGTGAGTTCAATCCCTAGTGCCACAAAAAAAAATAAAAACAAAAAACAACAAAAAAAAACTAATAATAAGATTAATACACAAAATTCAGTAGTATCTCTACTGTCAGGAGTGAGCTACGCCAGCAACAGATCAGACACATTTGTGTCTTTCCAATGTCAGAATTTTTGTTTTGTTCTGATTCTGGAGATTCAACCCAGGACCTTCAAACTGAGCTACATCCCTAACCCTTCTTTATTTTTTATTTTGATAAAGTCTGGCTAAGTTGTTAAATTGCAATCCTCTTGCTTCATCTTCCCAGAGTACTGGGATTATAGCTGTGTGCCACCACAATCAGCCAGAATTTATAACAATTCACAAGATACATTAATTTCCTCAGTCTTATCAGGGAAAGTCCTCAAGGTTCCTTCTGTAGCCACTGAGCCTAGCAATTGGATTGTTTTATACCAAATCTTTAATTACTGTTAGTAACACCACATGAGAAAACCACTGGAAACACAGGTTTATGTGAGGAAAAGGCTAGATTTAATTCCATCAGGGTCCAGACAGGTTGAAAGCATGGAGGACACATTAGCAGGTATCTCAAGGAGCAGTTAAATTTATATAGGGTTTTGGGGATGGGGTCATAATCCCAAGGAATCTGAATGGAAAATGTTTAGGGTCAAAGTTTCAAGGATGGTCAGCGCAGGTGTGCAAGCAATGCTGAACATTCCGATGACGTGGACACTTGTGTGATCAGTCCTAAATTTCCTTATGGCCATCAGTTCTGTTTACTGGGGGCAGCATGATCCTTTTAGTGGTTTCCTGCTGTTTGCTGAGAATGGCCTGTTTGCTAAGAAGGTTTTGCCCAGGTTAGGCATGACAATTACTAGCACCTGTGACACTCAAGTGCTCTATTAAACTTCACACAAACACAGGATACAGGGTCATCAAGCTGCAGGGTTCAAAGAGGAAGACCTGAAAGCCAAGGCAGAGAGACTATAGAGATGTGAAGTCACCACAGCTGGCTGGGTAAGACCACAGACCAGGCAGAGCTGTTTCAAAGCCTAGGTGGGCAGCTGAGCTGGGTTTAGCAAGAAAGTGGGACTAAGTGGAAGCCCAGTACAGAGAGCCAGAGCATATGTCCACCAACTAGAAGTCCCCTAAACTCCAAAGTTTAGGTGGTTTTATGGAGGTCTCAATACAAACACATGACTGAAGAAATCACAGACTAACAATGGCTGGAACCCCTCTACTCTCTCTCCCCACCTGGGACGTTGGGGGCTAAGACTGAAAAGTCTAACCCTTTAAACACATGGCTGGGTTTTCTTACAACCAGCCCTCATCTGGAAGTTACCTAGAGCTTCCACCAGCTGCCTCATTAGTAAATTCAAAGAGCTATAGTTCTGTGCTCCTAACCAGGAATAGAAGACTAAACACTTCCTTTATTATCCAACCACAAACTGTCACTCAAAAAATTCTGTCCCCCAGAACTTCAGAATGTGACCTTACTTAGAAAAAGGGTCTCTGGTAATGGAATGAGTTCAATGAGCTCATTCTGGATTAGAGTGATCTCTAAACCCAATGACAGGTATGGTAACCCTAAAAGAAAGATACTTGCACACCCATGCTTATAGTAATATTATACTTAAAATAACCAAATGGTAGAAACAACTCAAATGTTCAATAAAGGGAAATGGGTTTTAAAACTACAAGTATGAGCCGGGCATGGTGGCACACTCCTATAATCCCAGCACTTGGGAAGCTAACACAGGAGGATTGTTGTAAATTTGAGACCAGCCTGGGCTACAAAGTGAGCCCAAGGCCAGCCTGAATTACATAGCAAGACTCTGTCTCAAAAAGACAAAAAATAATAAATAAAACAAGTATGCTATCTACACACACTGGCACATTATTTAGTCTTTAAAGAGGAATTAAATTCTGGCTTACGCTACAGGGAAACCTTGAAGACATTCCACTCAATGGTATAAGGATGCAAAGTCCTAGGACACAAGCTAAGAGCCCTATAAGCCTGTGTTTTGTCTCATGTTTATATATTTGGGGGGTACTGGAAATCGGACTTAGGATTTTGCGCTTGCCAGGCAGATAATGTGCTGATAAGCTATATCCCGGCCCTTGTTTCTTATATTCTCCCCAGTGCTTTTTTTTCCGTTCTTGAGATTACAAACCCTTTTTAAATTACCTGGCCCTTGTTTCTTATATTCTCCCCAGTGCTTTCTTTTTCTTTACTTTGGATTACAAATCCTCTTTAAATTATCAGTCTGTCAGTCACATCAGTTTATGCCAGTCATGTTAAGCAGAACCAAGAGAAGAAAATATGCATTAACCCAGAATTTGAAAGTGTTACAGACAGCTAAATTAGGTAGAAACAGTATAGGTAGTCAGATACAGCTGGGCCCTCAAAGGAGCCAGTGCAGAACACAGGATACATTGCAACTGTGGGGGAGACAGGCACCTCCACTGAGGGCCAGGCCTCAAGACAAAAGATGCATCAAAAGCACTCACATACTTCCCCTAAGGATAAACAACAGAGACTGATATTCTAAATAGGTATCCTCACCTTGGGAAAGCCAGGAAGAGTCACTGACCCACCCCCTCCAGGAAAAGCCCATCCTGTTTCATGCCCACTTGCTATGTGACTTGCTTCCCCATTTAATCACTATTACCTGAGCAATTATGCTCGTAATCTTACTGGTTGACCACAGTTCTGTCCCACCTCATGCCCACCTTGGACTCCCCTCATCTCACGGCTTTGCTCTACAAAAATCCCTAGAAAAGGCAGGATCCTCGGAAATCCACTCAGGACCCTTTCTTGTCTCAGACAGAAGCAGCTTTCTTTCCTCAATAAACACACTCTGCTCTTAAACTACGTTGTTCCTAGAATTCATTCTTTGATTTTAGAAAACACAAATTCATATGGACATCTAGTAGCTTGGAAATTTCTTTCTCCTACATCAAAAGGCCAAGGGGAAAACTAACTCAGCAAAACAAGAATAGTCAGTCTCCTGCTCAAGGCTGATGCAACCACTGTGGAAGTCAGTGTGGAGATTCCTCAAAAAGCTAGGATTGGAGGTCCCATTTGACCCAGCTATCCCCCTTCTGGGTATCTTCCCAAAAGAATTAAAAACATACTACCACAGCGATATATGTGCACCTATGTTTATAGCAGCACAGTTCATAACAGCCAGATCTTGTAAACAACCTAAATGCCCCTCGACTGAGGAATGGACAAAAAAGGTGGTATTTCTATATAATGGGATACTACTCAGCTATAAAGAACGATAAACTAGACATTTTCACTCTTAAATGGACGCACCTTAAAAATATATTTCTCAGTGAACTAAATAAGTCACACATATGTAACCATCGCATTGTTGCACTTGTGTGACGAAATGAAAGAAAATCTATGTATATAAAAAATTAGTTAAGATAGTTAAAGAAAAAGAATTTTGAGTGAAAAGTAGTTTTTGCAGGGTCATTTTCAGATTTCATTTTTAATGCGAAATGATTTTTTGACAATAACAGAACAGTCATAACAAAAAAAAGTCATATGGCTGGTTTCTCTTGAGTCATTGAGGGGAAAGTTCTGTGCTAATAATTTTCTGAACAATGTTTCATGTCTATATCTTATACCCTAAACAACTGCTGTGAATATGAACAATATGCAATGTGTTGATTATTGTTAGTCTCCTACTGGCCTGTCGTGAAATTGTTTTACTTTATTTTTCTTCTGCTCAGCCTAAACCATGTACAGACATTCTAGTTTAATAAGAGGGTCAGTTTCCCCCCATCAATAATACTAAAGACATCTACCAGAATCCCTACATCTTTCTAATACACAACAATGAGATATCCACAGCCAATGCAACTCTTAATTTATCTTCCCATTAGTTCCTCCTCTTTTTTAGAAACTCATAGTTAACAGAAAAACATTTGCTTAGGGTTCTAGTAATCGTCTAGTAGTCTATATTCCAAGTAGGGTCTGCCACAAGTTTCTGTCCAAATTTAGCCAATGCCCACTATGTAAACACTTAGCAGACCAGAGCAGTGCCAATTCAATTACATACTGTCCACAGCTGTTTTCAAGCTACAAGGACACAAACAGCTGACTTGTTGAAACAGAAACCATGTGGTCTGCAAGGCCTAAAAATTAGGCCTTTTACAGAAAAAAAGTTGTAAACCTTTGCATTCCAGAGGTTCTCAACTTTCCTACCTTGTCCTTGACATTACTGTCATGTATATGTCAATGTTAGTTATATGGTAAATAACTAAGAATCAAAATTCCTCATTTTTTGGATGAGAAAATCCAGACCTGTTAAATTTTAATTAGAAAAAAAAGTCAAGTAATGTTCAATAACTTTCCAAGTGAATACATGGGGTCTACAGTGTAACTATGGTGAGTGACTGTATTAGCTTTCCCATTGATGAACACGGTACCCTACACTCACAATTTTACAAGGGCTTAATTTAGCTCGGGGTCTGGGAGCTTCAGTTCAGTCGATTGGCTTCAAGGCAGAAACATGGCAGAGAGGCAAGGTGAAAAAGAGCAGCAGTTGGGATAAGAGCAGGGGAAGAGCACAGAGAGGAAGGGACGAACCAAGAGCACACCTGCATGACACATCTAGAATACCCAGGAATGTGCTCCACCAATCTGCGAGGAACTTAATCCAGCAAAGCTGGCATATCAGGACTAACAGACACAGTAATGAAGTACAATTTTCAAAAAAATTCCTGTAGCACACTGTGGAGTACCACCACATTGCCCTTCCCAGACCCAACCACAAAATCTGCTTACTTGCGAGCAGCGTAGGCTGTATAGAAATGATTTGCCTAAACTGGCTTTCAGTTTAATTAGTGAGTCTGACCAAGGCTGTGTATCTTCCTGAAAACAGGTGGCTGGTGATGGACTAGCACTGTTTATCAAAAATGGCCATGGCTGAGCTTAGACAGATGAGCTGTGATACCCTGGGGCTAATACATGAGATAACATCTCTGCTGAGGCTGTTCCTGTCCCTGCTGCAAGAATGCTTTCTTCGCTGTTATAAGCCTTGACAGCCTCACCACTTATCTAGCACATCCAGCCACAATCATCTCACCGTTTTCCTCAATGAATAAACACCAAGGTTCTGGGTGCCTCATGGCCTTTTGTTCCCTGGGAACTGGTTATCCCAAATCCCTGTTGCACCCCTATTTTGTCTCTTGCTTTTTCTTCCTGCCATGCACCGTAACAGTTGGCTGGAGACTGGAACCGCTTGCATGGGTCTCCAATACCATACATGATGTGATCAAAACTTAAGAGAATGTTTAAATTTTAAAATTACAGTAAAAGGCACATTGTCATTAATCCCCCTCAAAACATTCTCCCCCACTTCACACTTATCCCATCATTCTTGCCACTTTCTGAAGCAGTTCTGGAAGTTCTCTTTCCTAAGTGTCATTAATTGTGCTATCATGGCTGCCTCAATATCCTCCATCAGTTTGAAACCTTTACCTTTTGTGGTCATTTTGACTTTGGGCAAGAGTCAGCAACTGCACAGTACCATATCCAATGAATAACATGGATGAGGACACACACAATGAGGAAGATTAAGGGCAATGAGTCATTTACACCAATGAATTGAAACATTCATTGTAAATTTTGATCAGTCCTTGTATTGCTTTAGAACTAATTTGCAGTTACAGTTTAAAACATGTTACATGAGCCCAAAGACAGGATCTCTGTAAAATGAACTTTATTTTGTTTCTGAAGTATAGTCCACATTGGTCTTTGTCTTCCTCTTTAACTGTAAGGCCTCTTCCTGGGCTTGGGAATCAATGGTAACGAGAACAGAGCTCAGTCTCCCCTGGTGAAGTCACATACGTTCCCTATCACCCTGACAGCCTAGGTGGCCAGAAACAGAACATATGGTAGAGCTGAGCTAACTAGATGCTCCTGTTGTGACTTGCACATACAAGAGGAACTGACATCCCATCACTTTTCCCAAGAACCTAGACACTCTTTTTTAAAAAAATGAAACCTTCTAAAATAATATTCAGTTGATAAACTAGTAAAGTTTACAAATAAAAAGGTCAAAGAAAATCAGGAGTTGTTAAAAACTTCCAGGAGTCAGGAAGGTATAGCATTAACTCCATATTAACTTAAAAATATAATTTGGGGACAGTGGCACACACCTGTACAAAATATAATAAAAAGGGCTGGAGATGCACATTTAGTGGTAGAGCACCTCTGGATTCAATCCTTAGTACTAAAATGGGAGAAAAGTATATGTACACTCACCAAACACAAAGGAAGAAAACTATAAGCCAATCTCAGTCATAAATAAATTCTAAAATAAAACATGACAATACATTAAAAAGGACAAAATACACAGGTCAAGGTTTTAAACCCAAGAGTATATGGTTGGTTCATTCTGGAAATCTATCAGCATATTATATTCAGAGATTAGAGAAGGGAGAACACAAGGTCATCTTAATAAAAGCAGTGAAACCATTTGCTAAAAACTTCAATTCAATAAACAATTTCTAGCCAACTTAACAATATCAGAAACCTACAGCAAATGCTAAATTGGTAAAACACATAAAGAACATTCCTTAAACGGAGACATAATGTGCCAAGACCAGTGTCTATTATACCACCCATTAGGTTCAACATGATCACAGAAGGCTTCACAATGTGTGCTCCTAGGATAAATACAAGTAAAGAATAAGAGACATAAATATGCGAATAAAGAGATTACAGGTAGAACTAGGAAGATCCTAACTGCCAAACTATTAAAACAAGATTCCAATAATATATACAAATCAATTGCCAAAAAGGGGGAAAAAGCCTTTCTACAAATTTGAGAAGGTAGGGAGATTTATTTAAAAAAAAAAAAAAAAAAAAAAAAAGCTCTACCACTTACAATGATGGTATCATAAAATACTAGAATTGAGTAAGAAATGTGAAAAAACCTACTTAAGGTAAATTTTACTGATGTAAGTTCTGTAAGTTCTGTCTTTCTCTGGCTTGTTCACTATTATATCCTAATGCCTTACATCAGTGTGCTGCACAGAGTATTCAGTGAACTGCTAAAAGAAAAAAACGCCTGATCAAGAGACATCTTTGTTGCTTGATGAAAGAATTCATATTGTAAAAATATTAACCTACCCCAAATTACGTTAACAGAGTTAATGCAATCGCAATAAAAACTCAGTAGAATTCTTTGGAGAAATCTAACTGGAGACTATTTCTTTTTAAAAAGTATACCAGGCTAGCCGGGCGTGGTGGCGCATGCCTTTAATCCCAGCACTCAGGAAGCTGAGGTAGGTGGAGTGTTGTGAGTTCGAGGCCGGCTTGGGCTACAATGCGAGTGCAAGGCCAGCCTGAGCTACACAGTGTGACCCTGCCTCAAAAAAAACTAGGGCCGGGAGTTTGGCTCAGTGGCTTAAGCGCCTGTCTGGCAGGCACGAGCTTGTGAGTTCGAGCCCTAGTGCCACCAAAAAAAAAAAAAAAAGTATACCAGGCTAACCAAAAAATGTCTGAAAAAGAGAATGTTATACATAGACACACACAATAGGAAGCAATAAATTAAAAAATTGTAAATGGGAATTTATTATGTTATAAAGATAGAAAAGATAGTAAGTCAAATAAATCACATTAGAACTACAGAAGACCCAAATTCATAACAGAAAAAAAATTCTGTATAGGTTAAAAACTAAACATAAAAACTGGGTGTGGCAGTACATAGCAGTAATTCCTGCAGGGGTGGGTAGTGGTCAAGGCAGAAAGAGCACAAATTCAAACCTAGCCTGGGTAACAGCAACTTAGTGACACGCTGTGTCTAAGAATTAAAAAAAGAAAAAAGAAAAGGAAGAGGCCTGAGGAATAGCTCAGTGGGAAACCCCTGTATTCAATCTCCATTACTAGCCAGGTATGGTGGCGCACGCCTTTAATCCCAGCACTCAGGAGGCTGAGGTAGGAGGAGCGTTGTGAGTTCGAGGCCGGCTTGGGCTACAACGCCAGCGCAAGGCTGGCCTGAGCTACACAGTGCGACCCTGCCTCAAAAAACCAGGGCTGGGAGTTTGCTCAGTGGCTTAAGTGCCTGTCTGACAGGTGCGAGGTTGTGAGTTCAATCCCCAGGGCCGCCAAAAAAAAAAAAAAAAAAAAAAATCTCCAGTACCACAAAAAATTAAAATAAAAAATACAAGTACAAAATATTAAAAACATAGACAAACTGTGATATGAAGAAGCCTATACCTAAAAAAAAATAGATATCTTGATACAGGTCATAAAAATCTTACAACTTCCATACATTAAAAGTTTAAACAAGGTCCCTGGAAAGCACAAGAAAAAAGGCTAATAACTGTAACAATATAAAAAGACTTCCTAAAAATGAGAAAGACCACACCTGGAATTCCAGCACTCCTAAGAGTAAGGTAGGAGGATCACAGTAAATTCAAGGCCAGCCCTCAAGGCCAGCCTGAATTGCACAGAAATCTCAAGAAACCAAAAAACAAAGCAAAACAAAACAAAACAAAACATGAGAAAGAGAGAGAGAGACCTCAGGAGGCTGACACAGTCTGAAGCCAGCTCAGGTTACAGAGTAAATTCAAGGCCAGCCTGAATTGCATAGCAAGACTGTCTCAAAAAAAAAGTGTATGTATAGGCAATTAATAGGAAAAAATAGAAATAATGCAGAAAAAGATGTTTAATTTCACTAGAAACCAGGAAAATAGAAATTACAACACTGAAGCTACTTTTTTCATCTAGACTAACAAAAATTAAAACAATCCTTACAGCCAGGTATGGTGGTGAATGCCTGTAATCCCAGCACTCTGAAAGGCTGAGGGAAAAAGACTGCAATTCAAGCCCATCCTAGGCAAACTAGTGACACACCAAGACCCTGCCTCAGAATAAAAAAAAATAGAAGACTGTGTATCATGACCTGGCTGTTGGTTCCCTGAGGAGTCAGCTTATCAAGAGCCCCAACATACACATACACATACACATACACATACACAAGTGCCACAGCAGAAAATAAAATGGTAAAATAAAGATCTGAAAAACTAACGGCCACAACCTTCCAAAGCTGATGAAAGACATGAATCTACACACCCAAGAAAGCCGACAAACTCCAAGGATAAACTTCGCAGAGCCATACCAACAAACTGTATAATCACACTGTTAAAAAGCAAAGCCCAAGAGAATCTCGAAAACACAGAGAGGGAAGTGATTTCCACATACAACAGATCCTCAACAAGATTCAGTCAGCAGCTCATCAGAACCGTGAAGGCCAGAAGCCAGCAGGACAAAACATTTAAAGTGCTGAAAAAATAAACCGTCAACCAAGAAGTCTGTATCTGATTGTGCTTCAAAAATTCTATTCCTAAATAAGCAAGACCTGAAAAAGAATGTCACTAGTAGACCCGCCTACAAGAAATGCTAAATCAAGTCCTGGCTGAATTGCAAGCAAGGCTACTCTTTTCTTCCACTCTGCAAATTCTCTTGAATAAAGTTAAGAAATTAAGTGTGAAAGATTTTCTTGAGGGAAAATAAAGTTAAGAATCAAGCTGCTGGGCCAGGGATTTAGTTCAACAGCACAGTACCTGCCTGGCAAACACAAGATCCTGAGTTTGATTCCCAGTATCAAAAAAAAAAAAAAAAAAAAAAAAAAAAAAAAAAAAAAAAAAAAAAAAAAAAAAAAAGAATCAAACTGCCACACATAAACATAACTATCAGGATGAAAACATCTCATTTATCACCATCATTAGGGATTTAAATATTCCAAATCTCCCACCGAGTAAATTTTATCTAAAGTGCTTAATATTTGCTTAATTTTAACAACATCAAACAAAAATTTTTGGCACTGTGTTGCATACTTTCCTTGGTTATTACATTATTAACATTAAATCCGACACTGTGGAAAACACTGAACTATAAGTTTAAAGCCCTAAATTCTTGGTCTACCTTCCATTTTAACATCACTAAACTCTGATCTAACTTCCTTTCAACTATAAGACAACTGGTTTAATATCTAGACTCAATTGATCCCTACAGTTTATTCTTGCTCTAAAATTTCATAAGCCTGGAATTTTTTAAAAACATACAAAAGTAGAGGTGTGACTGGGAAGATTGGCACTGATGGTATCAACTTACAAAGCTCAATTTGCAATTTTTACACTTTATAACTGTGCCAAAGAAGTATTTGTCTCAGGAGAAACCATAAACAAATTCTGCATTTCCCCCCCACACCAGCAATATGCAGTTCAATATCCATTCACCCCCTCTCTCTGACCAACCAGACTAAGGAAATTCTGAGCACATTTAAGGTGCCTAGACTAAGTTGTGTTGTTTCATATGCTAGGTAAATGCATTTTCAACTTACAAAGGGTTTAAAAGGGCATAAACGCCTACCTAGTAAGTCAAATACATAGAGACTGCCAAAATGCTGATAAATGTTGAAGCTGGGTGATGGGTATATGGATTTATTGTTCTTTCTACTACTGAGTAGTTTAAAAAACTAGCAAATTTTTCTTCATAAGACTGGTCTAGGAAACAAGATTTTAAGCACTATTTTCCTTACCTAAAAGGACCAATAAAGCTGTTGTAAATTTTAAGTGAGATAATGCACTTAGATTTGAGATTTTTTTTTCTTGTTTTTACTTTGTTGCACAATACAAGAAAGCATTAGACTTTGAAACTTACTGTTTGCTCCAAGCGTAAAACCATGCCCCAAATGCCATGCTTTTGCATACATGTCTTTGTTTTCACTCAGCAATACATGAGTTGATATTCTTTAGTAAGACTAGCAGTCCCATTACCTTATCCATATTGCTTGGTTGCAAAGTCAAATAATTTACTTGAACTGTATGTGAAGTTAAGAGTAAACGTCTTTCCAGTAAGAGATTAAGAAAACACTCCTATGTACCTGCACTTTGTGACATCTATTTTGGGTACCCACAGATTCCATTAGTTTCTGGTTACATTCTCAATAATTAGGATCAATTTATCAGTAAACATTAACCACTTACTACACAGCAGACCCGTGATTTCCAAACTGACAATCCTTAACATTTAGTGGGCTGTGAAATTAATTTAGGTCACACCCAGCATTTCAATGTAAACAGAAAACAATCCATGGCAGAGCGTATGCACTATAGTCCATGAAATTTTTTCTTTTAAGGGCTGGGGATGCAGTTCAGTGGTAGAGCAGCTGTCTAGCACGCACAGGGCCCTGGGTTCAGCCCCCAGCACCACATAAAACAAAAAAAATTTTTTAAAGTACTAAGCCCCAGTGTCAATCATATTGTGAGGTACGATAAAAAAAAAAAGCTTGAAAGCCACTCTGGTAAGTGCCTAAACTGGGGTGTTAGGCAATCTGTTGATATAAAGGAAGTATTACCAAACAATGTATGTATTTCTCATTTACTATGATTCAATCAGCTATACAGGTAAATAATATGGAATTGACTGACAAAACTTAGAAAACTGTTATTTGATTCATGAAACAAATTTCATTATTAATTCATTTACTTGTTATATGTTCATTGAACGTATACTGAAGGCCTATAAACACATACCATTAACCATCAATACAATGATGTTTTCACATGAAACATAACCTCAGAAAAATTCCATGTACACAGTGCATGCAGAATGAAACATAGAAATAACATCCTAGGTTTTTTAATAAAAAGAGCTTTTGAAACCTGGAGTGGGGCACACACCATCTCAGCACTCTGGGAGGCCGAGGTAGGAGGATCACAAGTTCAAGCCCAGCCTGGATAACTTAAACAGTAACTCTGACTCTAAATAAAAAAGGGATGGGGTCAGTAGATTAAAGGTCCTAGGTTCAATCTCCACCGAAGGGGGAGGCGTGGCGCGCCACAGCACTGCCTCAGAGGAGTTTCAGGCGACACTGACAATCGTAAAACAATGTTGACCCCCCCCCCGCGAAAATAACCGAGGTAGACAAATTTCCTATTTAAAACATTTAACCAGAAAGCCTTGCAATCTGGTACACAAAATATCTATATAAATTGACAGGAAAAGTAACATACACCAAGAAAGATCACTCCTAAGTTTAGTCCCTGTGGTTGTATTTTTTCAAACTGTCACACAAACGTTTTGGTGCTTAGGTCACAATTCCTGAGCAGGAGGACTGCGACGTGCCCACCTGGAATCACCCCTAGAGAACACCGGGAGGACACCGTGCTGTGGCTTTAAGTTTCAATGGCGAGAACTCGCGGCAAATGCTTCTGCTCCCATACCTTCCCACCTAAGGATCTCCCCTATCGGAATTTCCAAAATAACCAATGAAAGGTCACTTTTAATTATCTTTCCAGGTCAAACAGAAAGAATCCTCCATCAACAATCTGTGACCTGACTAAAGCTGATTAGTTAATTAATGGGCGCTCCGTCCCTATTTTGTACGCTGCCCACACGAGCAACACCACCTGAGAGCCGACCCACACCCGGCCTTTCCGCCCCGCGCTCTTCGCCAAGCTGCTTAAACCGAACACGAACGCGTTTTCAGTGAGGACGCAGGCAAGGGCTGCGGGGTCTTCAGGAGTCAACTCGGTCACTCCTTCGCGGGGCCAGCCCCGTCCATCCGGTCGCGGGCTGCACGTCTCAGGCCTCCGCGACTGCGCGACCCCTGCCCGGTAGGCCGGCCCGGGCCCAACGCTCCGCTGGGCCCCCACGCTCGCGGGCGCGGCCCAGGCCCACACAAAGGCCGGGGCCCCACGTACCTCCGGCGCCCGCTCCGCCGCCCGCGCCCAGGGCGGCCGCCATGGTGCTGCAGGGCCCTGCGTCGGCCGCGCCGTCACGCTGGCCTGCGGGCGGAGGAGCCGCGGGCCCGCGCCGGCGTGAGGAGCCGAGGCGAGACGGGCGCGTCGCGATCCGCAGCAGCCCGTCGCCTCCGCAGAACGAAAACAACACTACCGCAACATGGCTGCGCCGCGGTGCACGCCGGGAGGAAGGGCGGGCCGGCTCCAGAAAGGGCGCGCGCGCGGCGCGCGAGGCGGGAGCAGCTCGGGCGGACCCGAGAGCCTGGAGTCGCACGCGGAGAAAGCAAAGCTCTGGCGTGCGACTGCAGGCTCCGTGAGGCCCGGAATCCTGAAGGTTTAAACCCAGGGCGCAGGCAGCTGTGGCTAGTAGGCCGAAGCGGCGCTGTCGTGAAGCGCTTTACAGCAAAGGGCACGGCGGCGCTTTACGGCAGTCGGCCGTGGGGAGTGGACTGGGCGCCGGCGCGGGCTATAACGGGCGCGGTCTGACCGAGTGGGTTGAGGTCTGCGCGGGCCGGGAATGGTGACTATAGGCGTGAAGGAGAGATGGTGCGCCAGCGGGGAAGGCCCCGTGTGAGTTCCCCCAGGCCTTGCGATCCTCGGCCGTGCATGCGCGGCTGCTCCCGGGCAGGTGGCCCGGGGGCCACGCGAGACAAAGCAGAGGGAGGTTTTAAGGCCAGAAGTGACTGATAGGGTTTGTGCACTGAAGGATGCCGAGACGGCAGTGTCCAGGTGGGCGCCGGGAGAGGCGGGAGCTACAGGGCCCGCCGCTTGATGCGAGGTGCCCACACCACGCAGGTCCCCGATCCGGGCGTGGGCAGAGGCGCGCACGTCGAGGAGACTGTAATCGGCGTTTTGGAGTTTTTTTGTTCTGTTTTGTTTTGTTTTTTGAGATGGTTTCTGTTATGCAGTTCAGGCCGGCCTTGAACTCACTTTGTAGCCCAGGCTGTCCTCGAACTCTCAGCAGTCCTCCTGCCTCAGTCTCCGGAGTACTGGGATTACAGGAACTAGTAATTTCATGTTTACTGTACAACTCTTTCAGCTGTGTGTGGTTTAAGTTTTTCATCATAAAATGTTGAGGGAAATAAATCATTCCTGGATAATTAATGTAAATAGTCACTTGAAAATAACAGATTTATTAAAACAACTTTCTTCTAATTTCACCTCATGAAGCACTGTCCAGGAAGAAAAAATTCTGTAGGCAACCTCGTTGAACAGTCAGTCTCCGTGAGAAAGCACATTAAACAGCTACATTTAAATGACTTGAGCTCCTTGTAGCCTTTCATTATTTTTTGAATGGTGGAGGATAGAAAGCCTAACTCAGTGGTATTTCAGTGGTGATATTAAGGATGCCTCAAAAAAATCATAGGAAACAATCCCGCAGATAATTTATAGCCATGTTATACCTGAGGAAAGGGATCCAAGTTACTAACTGTCCAACATCAAATTTCTGTAGGACAAGAGTCTAAACTTTGCTTAAATACCCACTGGAAAAACATTGAAGTAGGACAACCCAGTATTTGAAGATCTGTTTAAATTACTCCAAGTAAAAGTTTAATGACCCCCTTTTCTTAATCTCCAGACAAATTTCACTTTGAGTTAACTTCCTAATTTGCTCTAGAAATCCATGATGGTGGAATGCCGTCTCTGGTGTACATAGCATTGTTGTAGCACAAATGAGCTCTGACTGGTGAAGCACTTCTGCTGGACAGGACTGTGTAACCCAAGACTTGTGGCAGGACTTTGGACTCATCTGCCTAAGTAGGTTGTTCCTAACTGAATGTGGGGATCTAATAGATGGAATTGGGCAAGTCCAGGAAAATTCCTGATTCCCATGAGTTAGAAGCTTCTAAACCAGAGAGATTTACCTACCTCATCTCACACCTGAGCTTCCAAGCCTGCTGGCTCCTTCTCCAACTTCTAACATCCAGAGCTGTCAAAAAAGCTGGGTGTGGTGGTGCACGCCTGTAATCCCTGCACTTGAGAGGCTGAGACAGGAGGATCACTGCAAGTTCCAGACCAGCCTGGTCTACAAAGTGAGCTCAAGGTCAGCCTGAACTGCATAGCAAGACCCTGTCTCAAAAAAAAAAAAAAAAAAAAAAAAAACAGCTGTCAGAAACAAGTTTCCATTGAGTATAAGCCACACAGAATAGGGAATTTTGTCATAGCAGCCCAAATGAACTATGACAACATGCCTAAATTGAGTTCCAGAAGGAGAGAATAGGGGAAAAAATGGAGGTAAAATGAAATGTGAAACCATTGAAAAGATGGTTGTTAAGGAGTTTTAAGAACTGGTAACCTATACCAAGTACCCACAGGACAAATGGGAGGATCATGAGAAGGTCACGCACAGTACTAACTGACTGGACAGTCGCTACTAGAGGAATTCCATCCACACACATCTCCCATATCTTCCCTATGGAAGAAACCGTAAGTCTTTGTAAGGAGAGGAAAGCAACAAAAACAGACCTTAGGGCGGTGACCCCATGATTCATTAATCTTTCAAAACCCCGTCTCTGGACACATGAGGCTTTGGGACATTCCAGATCTAAAGCATAATGGATAGATTATAGAAAACGGAAGTTTGTAGATTGGAGGGGATTCTAGGAATAGAAGAAAAGAAAAAGAATTAAGATGCAATATGTTTACCAACTCTCTACTTTTAATATATTTGTTAATGTATCACAAACATATTAATAAAAAAGCATATCCAATGTAGAAAAGAGACAAAAATGAAAGAGGAAGCCTGGGCATGCTGGCGCACACCTGTAAACCCAGCACTTCTAGTCTGATGCAGGAGGACTGCCATGAGTTCAAGGCCATCCTGGGCTACATAGTGAGACCATGTCTCAAATAAATGAAGGCAAAGGAGCAGGAATACATGCTGGATCCAACTCCTGAAGTTTCCTGAAGTAGGAGCTCCTTAAATGGAAGCACTGGGAAGTTCACATTGCTCTGCCTGCCTGAGAAAAAAAGTCTGACCAAAACAGCAGGGAGGGTTCCTGGTTCTGTCTCCTGTCAGCAGGCTAACAAATGTCAAGTGAAAACAAGTGGAATACGGTTTGAAATTGATGCACAAGGCTAATTCTCTCAAGAATGGAATGCCAAAGAAAGAGCAGACACTGAGAACTCTAGCAAAGCGGCCCTCATTTTTAGTTCAAGGTATTACAGTCTGGAGTCTTGTGCACAGTCTGGAGTCTTGTGCACAAAGGGTAACTCCAGCAACAACAAATACCGCACCAAATCCAACTCCTGTCTGAGATAATACAAATACCCATATTAATAACTTGATGAAAAACTCACTCAATCATTCAAAGTACCACAGTGGCTTAGATCATTTTGTGTTGCTATACCAAAATGAAAGGATTTACTTGGCTCATGATTCTGGTGGCTGGAGGGTTCAAACAGCCCCTAGCTGCATCCCAGCATGGTAAAGGGGAAGGGAAACAGCCATGTGCAAAAGGGTCCACAGCATGGGGTGGCCTCACTTTTAACCACCCATTCTAGTCATAAAATCCAGTGGTCACAGGATGATGGTGCCTCCATTCTGGAGAGGCATCGCTAAGCCAATTGTGAGGTGCAGGACCCATGACCCAGTGATCTTGTACGTCTTAAACTTTCCAGCATCTCAGCCCCGCCATACTGGACCCAATCTTCCAGAAGTAAGTGTTCAAGAGTAGAATTCACCCAAACTGGAGTACAAAGAGAACAAGGCAAGCAGGAAGCACAACAGAGCATCCGTAAACCAAGAGGCAATGTCTGACCTAACACGTGTATAATTGAGGGAAAGGAACCGGCACAGAAATGTCTGAAGAGCAAGTTTGTCCAAAATTCATGAAGAACTCAAAAACAGGTCCAAAGAGCTCTGAGAACATCCAGTGCACAAACAAAGGAACCACACCCAAATGTGTCATAGGTCTAAGAAAGAGACCTACCCAACAGGGACAGCAGTGGGTCTCTTGCCTGATGCCCAGTGAGCAAGAAGACAGTGAAGTGACTTCTTTATCCCAAAGGGAAAGGCTGTCATCTTAGAAGCAGGTACCTGGCAAAGATATAAAGGAGGAATTTCACTGCCAGCAATGTCCTCTTGCGAGAAATGTTAGTTAGAAGTTCTTCATGAGGAACATGGCAACTGTCAGAAACCTGATTCCTTAATGCTGGGGATGTAACACAGTGGTACAGTGCTTGCCTAGCATGCACGGGGCCCTGAATTCAATCCCCAGTACCACACACACACACACACACACACACACACATACACACACAGAAAACTGGTTCCACACAAAGTAATGAACAAGGTTGAGAATAAACATGGTTGAATTAGACTAACTGAAGGTAAAACATTCTTGTGTCATTTTTTACATTGTTCTAAATGGCAAATGGTCAAAAATGTCAACAATTGTGTTTATATGAAAAAGTGAGACACGTAACAATGATATCACAAGAGTAGAAGGCGAGAGTTGGCAGCGTATTATGTAAGATTCTTCTGTTATGTCAGAGCAGTGTGTGACTTCAGAGTGGTCACTAAATTTTTTAAAGATGTGTAAATGATTGACAAGAGGGAATCATAACATCGCCAGCTTCACTCAAGAAGTATCTTCCCCCAAAAAATACATAAGAAAATCAAAAAAATGAACAATGAACAAAACCAGCTAAAAATGCTAAAAATTAATCCAGCCACATGAAATCAAATTCCATTAGTGTGAATGATTAGGCGCAACAGGTCTAAGATGAAAATTGCCTAATTGCACTAAAAAGATTGAACTGTAAGTGCTGTAGTTTAAATATATGATGTAGCTTAAACATAAAGTGAAAGCAAAGGAAGGTATAGCATCCAAACACTACCCAAAAGAAGAGAACAAATGATATTATCATTAATAAGCAGTCTGGCGGGGCGTGGTGGCGCACTCCTTTAATCCCAGTGCTCAGGAGGCTGAGGTACGAGGAGCATTGTGAGTTCGAGGCTGGCTTGGGCTACAACCCAAGCGCAAGGCCGGCCTGAGCTACATAGTGCGATCCTGCCTCAAAAAAACTAGGGCCGGGAGTTTGGCTCAGCGGCTCAAGCGCCTGCCCTGGCAGGTTCGAGGTTGTGAGTTTGATACCCGGTGCCGAAAAAAAAAAAAAAATTAATAAGCAGGCCTATTTCATAACAAAGTGGTCAACTTTATGTCCAGAAGGCATAAACCCATAAATGTGTGTGCAAGTAATAGAAATACATAAAATAGGTTCATAGAGCTTGAAAAATGAAATAGAAAAACTTGTTATTGTAATTAGAACTTTTACCACTCCCCTCTCAGTAATGGACAGAAAAGAATTTTAACCTTTTGCTCTGTGAAGCACTATCAAGACAGTAAAGAAAAACCACATACTTGGAGAATATGTTTGTAAGTTATACCCAGTAAAGAACTTGTGTCTAAAATATGTAAAGAACTCTTCCAACTCAACAGTAACAAAACAAGCCATCTAATGTGGTTTTTTTTTTTTTTTTTTTTTTTTTGCGGCACCGGGGATTGAACTCACAACCTCGCGCCTGCCAGGGCAGGCGCTTAAGGCACTGAGCCAAACTCCCAGCCCTGGTTTTTTGAGGCAGGGTCGCACTATGTAGCTCAGGCTGGCCTTGCGCTGGCGTTGTAGCCCAAGCCGGCCTCCAACTCACAACGCTCTGCCTACCTCAGCCTCCTGAGTGCTGGGATTAAAGGCATGCGCCACCACACCTGGCAAGCCATCTAATGTTTAACTGTGCAAAGTATTAAAGAAAAGTTTCACCCAAGAAGGTTTAAAGATGGCAAATAACATGAAAATGTTTCAATATCGATAGTCATAAGAAAACCCAAGGAAATATCACTCCACAGCAGTTGAATAGCTGAGGTTCTAAACAAGCTAAGAGCTTACAAGGGTGTAGAGTAACAAACTCGGTACATCCCTGGTGAAAGTGGGAAGTATACCCACTACTTGGTAAATTGTGGCAGTTCCCTGTGCTCTTAAAAGTACATGTACTGGGCCTGGGATGTAGCTCAGTGGTACAGTGCCTGCCCAGCAAAGGCAAGGCCATGAGTACCAAAAAGAAAAAAAAGAGAGAAAAAAAGTACATTTAGCATGCTATCTAACTATGCATCTAGCTACTCCTAGGCATTTACCCAAGCAAACTGAAGGCTTGTGTTCATGCAGACACCTGCATATGAATGTTTACAGCAGCTTTATTTATCACCGCCAAGAATGGTAAATGTCTTTCAGTAGGTAACCAGATAAACAAACTGGTATATTCATAAAGTGGAGCACAATGCAGAAATATTGATTTCATCACACAGCAACATGAATGACTTTTAAATGCATTTTGCTACAGTCTCCTAAGGCTACATATTGTGTAGTTTCATTTAAATTCTGAAAAAGGCAAAAATTATAGGGAGAGAAAACAAGTCAGTGGCTGCCAAGTGTTAAGGTGATGAGAAACTGATTATAAAGGGTTAGCCCAACAGCATTTGGGGTGATGATACTGTTCTATAAGGCACTATGGCAACAGATCCCTTATTCTTTGCATTTCTCAAAACCCAGATAGCTGTATACCAGTGAATTTGGTTGTATGCAAATTTGAAAACATCAACCAGGATGTTGGGGAAATGTGCTAGAATGCAGACTGTGATGCGTGAATTGAACTATTACGAATGCGAGTCATGACCACGGTAAGGACAAAAGAAGAGGGCAAACTTTGAAAACAGTATATGGAATTGACACATTAAGTCTAAAGATACAAAGATCTGTATATGAGCACTGTACTCTACTTGGTGATATTTTTCTCATGAGGGTACAGACTGACAATTCTGAAAGCACTATATGTGCATACTAAGATTGGACAAGTAAGTAATTATAGCATAAACAATAGGAGCTATATATCCAAGTTGGAGAAGGTGATTATAAATAATCATAGAAAGCATTTGAACATATTTCGTGGTGTAGAACGTGAGTGTGAGACACAAGTGTGGGCTCATGGCTACATTAGTATGTATACAAGTCAATACCTATGGAAATAAATTTGGGTACTGGTGAATATATGGGAATTTTTGTTAACTGTAATGAAATACGTGAGGCATTTCGAGCAAAGCAGTTTCTATTGACTCACAGTTCTGGGGGCACAAGGTTCAAACAATGCCATGCAGGCTCTGCCGAGGCCCTCCAGACTGTGTAACATCAGGGCGGAATGCCTATGTCTGTGTGCCTGTCTCTTGCCCTCTCCTTAAAAGTCAGTAGGATTCCATATTAATCTAATCTAATTACTTTCAAAAGGTCCCACCTCTAAACCCCAAAGTCAGATTAAGTTTCTACCCCCAATATCGTTAAAGTAAGACTTTGGAGTCTAAAACCCGGCCTCAGTTCAGAAAAACAAACTGTATTCCAGCTACAGTGATGGCTTAGCACACATGTACCCATACTGCATTGCTTTGGTTCTTAAGAGAACCCAGGAGCAGTGACACCCAAGAGCGATGAGCAAATCTTTGTTTCTAAATATTAGGAATCACACTTTTTGAGAAAATGCCTGCTTCTGATTCCAGAGCTAGGACAGGAAAGTAAGAGATGACCCTGTACCACTTTATGGTACCAGAAAGTAAGGCCTTAAAAAATGGTACAAGCATGTCAAAAAGACACAGAAAACAAACTGACCACCTCCCATGATCAAAACAATTCCAATTTGAGCAATAAAATAAATAGCAATAGTTGTGGATTGTAACTCAAAGAAAAAAATGAGTATGATTTTATTCTCAGACAAATTAAACAAATGATAAATTGACAGGAAGGGCAACTTCTCATAAAAGGAGTCCATTGGCAAAAATAAAATGAATGAGAAGAGTGAAAATCACAGAACACCTCAAATAGTTGCTAGAAGATCTGTAGATGAATACTGAAATGTGTGGAGGAAATTTTAAAGAAATAAAAGATGCTTTCAAAGCCTCAAAATACCAAAATATTTAATTTTTAATTAATCCCTGTGGAAATTTTTATGCGAGCCCACAAATTTGTTGATAATCCTCCCTGAAGTAGAGCTTAATTCTGTTCCCCTTGAGTATGGGCTAGGCTTCATATGATTTTCATAAAGTGTGCAAAAGAAAAATTCTGAGCTTTAGAGTAGGAAAACCTGGCAGTCTGGACCATAACCAAGTGATCAAGGTTAAACCATATTGAAATCACATGTCCCCCAACATAGTATAGTGAGTGGGCAGATTACCTCTAGTAGTCTTCCCCCAAGTTCATAATTTCAGCCAAATCACAAGAAAATGTGAAATGAACTTAAATTGAGGAACATTCTGGCTAGGACTATTTAAAATTGTCAAGGTTATAAAAGACAAGGAAAGGTGAAAAAGTGTCAGAGTGGAAAAATAAAGTAGAAATAACAATATAGTATCCCGAATTGGATTTTGGAACAGAAATAAAGTGGAAAAATGAGTGTTCACAGCTAAACCTACAATTCAGTTGATAGTATTTATTTATGGTTTAGATCTGAAGTGTTGCCCAAAGACCCATGTGTGAAAGACTTGGTCCACATCTGGTAGCACATCTGGAGACTCTGGGGTGTGGGACCCAGTTGGAGGAAGTAAGTCACTGGGAGTAATGGGGATGTGCCATTGGATAGGACATGGGGACCCTGGCCCTTTCTGCCTCTGATTCCCTTTTGTCCGGAGGGGAACTGTGGCTCCACCCTACTCTCACCATTGAGATCCTCTGCCTCATGGACCAAGAAACAGCTGGACAGCAACCACAGACTGGAACTGTGAGCCGAAATAAACCTTTCCTCTTTTAAGTCGTTTTTCTCAGGTATTTGGTTAAAATGACCGAAAGCTGACTAGCACAGTACTACACCAGTTTGTAATATTTTCTTAGTTTTAAAACTTAGGACATACTTAGGAAAGACATGCAAATTAGAGGGACTGAGGGCTGTGTGTTAACTTTGCAACTCTTCTCTATGCCTAGAATTAGTGTGCAGTGTGAAAGGGTGAAATAGAAGTACAGCAGATGATACAGAAGACAAGAATCTACAAGCACAGCCAAGGAATGTTTCCCATGAACAGGCAGACAGAAAAAGACTTTTCAAAATGAATGGTGCATTAGTGACCTGTAGGACAACAACAAGCTATCTTTGGATCTCCAGAAAAGAATAGATTACAGAGAAAATAATCTGAAGAGATAATGCTGTGTTTTTTAAATCTGATGAAAACTTTATATATAATCTGAAAATACCAACAAACTTCAAACACAGAGGAATTACAGAAAAGTAACTCACAATTAAATTGCGATACATGAAGGATAATAAGAAAATCTTAAAAGCAATCCAAGAAAAATGACCTAAAGATGACAGCAAAGTATCAGGAGAAAATAAATGCCATGCTACAAAGGCTGAAGTGGTCAATCCTCCAAGACATTTAGGGAAGTAATAATCTGCAGGCTCTTCCATAGATACAGAAGGGGAGAAAATCCTTCCCAAATCACCTCGTAATACCAGAATTACCCTAATTCCTAAACCAGGAAAAAAGAAAACATTATTTAAAATAAAACTATAGAACAATATCCTTCACTAACACAAATGCCAAAGTATTTGGTAAAATATTAGCAGCGCATACACTACAATGTGTAGAGAGCTGTTACATATCATATCTAAGCGACTTTACCCCAGGAGTTGATGGTTGGCCTAATATTCAAATTTTAATTGATGTAGTTCATTATAATAACAGAATAAAAGAGAAAAAATCATAGAACCACCTCAATGGATGCAGAAAACTATTTAAAAAATTGATTTATATAAAAAACTCTTAGGAATGAGAGGAAAGCCACAGCAGTCAAGACGGTGCGGTTAAGTTGGGAACAAAAAAAGTGTTTTCAGGACAAGACAGACACATATATGGACAACTCTCAACAAAATCAGAAATGTAATTCAATGGAGAGGGGAAAGTTGTATCTATAAATGATCTGGAACAGTTGTATATCCATATTTAAAAAAAAAAGAATTTTTGAGCTGGGTGTGGTGGGACACACCTGTAATCCCAGCAGTCAGTAGACTGAGACAGGAGGGTCACCATGAGTTTGAGGCCTGTAGGTTATTGCTTCCCTACATGTCTTGGAGGATTGACCACTTCAGCCTTTGTAGCATGGCATTTATTTTCTCCCTGATACTTCGCTTGTGTTATGTACTCTGCGAAACTGCCAGAATGAAACACATTGATCTGTATAATCAATTTTTAAAAAGAGTGAAAAAGTAGGAAAAAATGAGCACAAATCACCAAATGAAAAGGTTTCTGTGTTGTAACTGTGGTAGCAATCACATACAATGTCAATGCCTATTGCCTTGTATCACTTAAATGTGAGCGTTTCATTATAGGTGTCTTTTTCCACAATACGGTTTAGTATTAAGATATTTAAATAGTTGGGGAGAACAACCTAATCACCAAGCCATAACAATTAAACAAATAAGAGACTTCTCAGTAGCAAGAACAGAACTGAGAGAGAGGAATTGCACTCTAAAGATTATGCACTGTGTTTCAATCATGAGGAGAAAAATAGTCACATGAATGGAAACCTGGGATAGCAGACTCTTAAGGGAAGTACTTCACAAAGAGGAAAAAGTAGCCCTAAATGGAGATCTCCAATAACAAACAGCAAGAGAAAAAAAGATCAATATGAAGGTAAATCTAAATGAATGCAGTATTTCTGCATGTTATCTACTTTGCTGAATTTTTGGGTTTTGTTCTGTTCATGAAGAGGTTAAGCCTAAAATGCTGAGTGAACACAGAAAGTTGGGAGATTGTGATCATATTTAACTATTTGAAAGTTGTTCGTGGGAGAAGTTTAAGGTAATAGCTTCAACTTGCAGTTTGTTCCTTACACACAATTAAATGTGAAGAGCAGGATGAGGGCATTGCAGTGAACACTTCCCAGTTATTCTCATCAGAGTGGGAAGCAAACTAGAGACCCGAAAACCTGTCCATGTTGAGCACCAAATACAGAGAGCTTTTTCCTGTCCTCGTTGTGGTCTGGGAAGTTTATTTGTAATCTGGGAAGTTTATTTGTAATCCCATGGGAAAATTATTGGAATTCTAATCCCAATCTACCACTTCCCCATGTGAAGGATAAAGACACAGACATATTTATAGTTATGAGGAGCTAAGGGATCCTAAATTCTGCCAGGATGAAGGTTCATCAGGATAAAAGCCTCAACCCAGAGCCTAACCAAGATTTTATTAATTCATGAAGAAGGGAGTGGCTTGAGGATGAGTGACTGTGAGAATAGTGGGTATTACATGAGTAATGTGAGCTGAGCTAGCTAGGAGGCCAGAAAGCACCTCTGCAATATGCAGAGAGAAGGGTATGCAGAAAGACCAATCTGCATAGCACATTTGAGGTAGCGTTTAATGTTTAGGAGGCAGTGTTTCAGCTCTGATGTGCAAACTTTTCTGCTCTGGGAAGTCATACCCTCTTATCTCAAGGGTGGAACACAGTTGACAGCCCTGGAGCCTTGGCTCTCCATCCCTTCCAGCTCAACCTAGGTTCAGAGATTACCTATCAGCACCTCAGCTGGCCCCATTTACATTACTTAGAGCCAACTGAAGGGGAAAGGAAATAGTCTAGCGAACTCTGCACGTGTCAATACATGGAGATAGGGCCAGGTTTAGTCAAAGTGGGGATAATTGCTATTTGTTCAAGGAGAGTCGTCCAGGTGGTGCTCCACCATCCACTACCACCAAAAGAAGAAATCAATAAAAGGGAAAACAACACAGGAAAGAGGACAGAAATAGGATCCATCAAAATCAAACACTACCATAACATGGCCAAGACTGCCCCAAGGATGTCAGTAGTCATAACAAACATAAATGATCTAAACTTTCAGCACAAAGACAGTTTATCAGGATGGATTTTTAAAAATCTATTTAACATGCTATTTACTAGTGATGTCTAAACACAAGAATCCAGAAAAACTGGAAGTAAAGAGACAGAAGAGTTTGGAAGAGGAAGTGGAGGCCTTCACATGGCTATGACTCGGCCTCTGGCTGCTGCAGCTGACAACTGTCATCTGCCTCTTCCCTCTGGGTAAAGCCTGGTGGGGGAGCCACCCCAGCATCGGCCCCTCCTGGGGCCACCTGCATTCAGCGACTGGCCCATGTGGGAGTGTGGGGTCTCGACCGCCTCCATCCGGCTCGGCACAGGTCTAAAGCCAGCTCAGTTTCAGAGCCCGGTGCAGGATGGGCTGCTCCTCTGCCAAGCAATGGCTCCTTCTCTTTCTCCCGGGTGTGGTCCTGAGGCATCCGGCTCAGACTGGCCTTACAAGCTGGCGTTTGGAAATCTGCCTCCTACAGAACTCAAACTGCAACACATGACAATCATTATATTAGCCTAAATATAGACGGGATAAATGGAAAAACTCGGGCCAGGGATGTAGCTCAGTGGCACAGCACCTGCCTGACAAGCACAAGGTCCTGAATTCAGTTCCCAGTACCAAAAAAAAAAAAAAGGGGGGGGGGAACTCTGCTGTAAGAAAAGATTTGAATCAGTAGAAGATAGACTAATTCCAAACATTGGAACGTAAGTACATAGCCATTAACTATGTTAGGTAAGAATTGTTGAATTTACATAGAAAATTTAATAAATCCTCTAGTATTCTAGCAGGAAGGTCTAATCACCTCTTTCAGTAGTTGATAGGTCAAGTAAACAAATATTCATGAAGATATTGAAGATTTGACCAATATTATGAATGAAGATGGTTTATTGGACATTACAGAAACTTCACTTGGTAATTACAGAATACATATTCTTTTCAAGTAAATATGGAACATCTGCAAAATTTTACCATTACCAGGCTGTAAATCAAGTATAATGTATTTCTTTTTTAAAATTAACTTTACTGGTATACTTTTATTTTATTTTATTTTATTTTTTGCGGCACCGGGGATCAAACTCACAACCTCACACCTGCCAGGGCAGGCGCTTAAGCCACTGAATCAAACTCCCAGCCCTAGTTTTTTGAGGCAGGGTCGCACTATGTAGCTCAGGCCGGCCTTGCGCTCGCGTTGTAGCCCAAGCTGGTCTCGAACTCACAACGCTTCTCCTACCTCAGCCTCCCGAGTACTGGGATTAAAGGCGTGCGCCACCACTCCCGGCTTACTGGTATACTTTTGATATATATAGTCCCACATATCACATTCATCATAGGGAATTTGTAACTGTACATAATATATCTTGACTCCTTTTTTTCCCATTCTGCTCCCCTCCTTTCAACCTTCTTCCTCTCCCTTCAACTCTCCTTCTCCTCCTTATGTACAAAAGTTTTGTTTTCATTTTGTATTTCAAAGGCTATGTATCATGAAGACCATATCCTTTAATTAAAATGTAATCAGTTAAAAGCCAACAGCAAGTCAGGTGTGATGATAAACACCTGTGGGTCTCAGCATGCCGGGAGGCCAAGGCAGAAGGATTGTAAATTCAAGCCTAGCCTACCATATAGGGGAAAGAAATTCCAACCCTGTTAGATATCTGGTTTGAGTTTGTGTTCTCTAAAATCAATGAATGAATTCTAGGAATAACAGAGGTTAAGAGCAGAATGTATTCATTGCACAAAGAAAGTTTCTGTCTGAAAGAGACAGAAGGGGTCCCTAGCAGTTTGCTAAAGACCCTGCTTTTTTTTTTTTTTTTTTTGTCTGTCTTTGAGACAGGGTTTCACTATGCATTTCAGGCTGAGCTTGCACTCACTTTGTAGCACAGGCTAGCCTTGAAATCTCAGATCATCCTGCCTCAGCCTCCCAAGTGCTGGTACTACAGGCATGTGCCACGATGCCCCACTTCAACATTAGCCTTCCTCTTTTTTTATTTTTTTATTTTCTGGGGGTCTACTGGGAATCAAACTCAGGATTTCACGCTTGCCAAGAAGGTGCTGCACCACTGAGCTATGTCCCCAGCCTTTTCTAGATTTTTGTAGAGCAAAACCACAAGGTGAGGTGGATCCAAGGTGGGGAAACATGGGAAACTGCAAGGTGGGCATGAGGTGGGACAGAACTGTGGTCAACCAGTAAGATTACAAGCATAATTGCTCAGGTAATAGTGATTAAATGGGGATCAAATGGGGAAGCAAGTCACATAGCAAGTGGGCATGAAACAGGATGGGCTTTTCCTGGAGGGGGTGGGTCAGTGGCTCTTCCTGGCTTTCCCAAGGTGAGGATACCTATTTAGAATATCAGTCTGTTGTTTATCCTTAGGGGAAGTATGTGGGTGCTTTTGATGCATTTTTTGTCTTGAGGCCTGGCCCTCAGTGGAGGTGCCTGTCTCCCCCACAGTTGCAGTGTATCCTGTGTTCTGCACTGGCTCCTTTGAGGGCCCAGCTCTGCCTGACTACCTATACTATTTCTACCTAACCTAGCTGTCCATAACACCTGAACAATTTAGAGAGACTCTCTCTCAAAATAAAAAATAGAAGGACTGGGGATGTAGCTCAGTGCAAAGTCCTTTGGTTATCTCTAGTACTGAAAAAAAAAAAAAATTATCTCTAATACTGAAAAAAAAAAGAATCAATAGCAAAAGATGAGATTAAACCTCATATGTTTGGAAATTAGAAATAAATTCCACAACAACTCATGGATAAATTTTAAAATCATGTAGAAATTTTAAAAGTACTTAGAACTAATTGATGGTGAAATTTTTACATGTTGGCTATGGTGAATTTAAAAGAAAATATCCATATTTAAATGCTTAAGTAAACAAAAGAAAAAGGCAAAAAGAGCCGGGCGTGGTGGCACATGCGTTTAATCCCAGCACTCGGGAGGCTGAGGTAGGCGGAGCGTTGTGAGTTTGACACCTGCTTGGGCTACAGTGTGAGCGCAAGGCCGACCTGAGCTACATAGTGCAACCCTGCCTCAAAAAACTAGGGCTGGGAGTTTGGCTCAGCAGCTTAAGTGCCTGTCTGGCAGGTGCGAGGCTGTGAGTTCGATCCCCGGTGCCACACAAAAAAAAAAAAAGGCAAAAAGAATTCAAGCTAAGCATCTGTGTTAGAAAAGCAGGCCGAGCACTAACACAGAAAAGCAGATGGAAAGAGGTGATGGAGATAAAGCAGAAACTCATGGAACAGAAATCAGAAGTCCATGGTGAGGGACAGCAAAGCCAGTGCAGTCGGCAAGAACTCAGGAGTGCACCAACCCTTTGGGGTGCAAGGGACAAAAGTCATCCTCTGTGGGACAGGATGAGGAGTTCTCCTAGACTGACCCAGTGCCTCTCTCCTTCTGGCCACTCTTGCTTTGTGTCTTTTTTTTTTTTTTCCTTCCTATAGTAGAACCCTGATCTCAAGTATAGTGCTTTCTTGAGCTCTATGAGTTGTTCCGGGTATGAGCAGAACTGAGGCTTCGGAGGAGCCCTCAATGTGAAGCCCATTGTTCAGAAGCTCAGGTGGCCTGACAACCAACCACCTTGGCGCTCTCTAACTTGGCCTGAACCCTCCCAGCAGTCTTCACACCAGTCCGGAGCACAAGTGGCAGCTGCCACATCCTCTTGAGCTGGGCGGCGCATGCGCAGAGCCCCGCGGTCACCCATTCATTCTCACTTCCCCACCTCGGTGGTCCCTTTTGGTCATAACGAATTCTTTACATGGTGCTTTCTCCTTGGCCATTTTTCTTCCTATTTTAAGAATACTTTCATTATAAAGTCATTAAAATGATGTCATCCTAATGTATACCGATAAGACTCCGCCTGAGTTGCTCCACGTGACTCAGTTGATTTTTTTCATCTAAAAATGTCAATGAATTGATGCATTTAGTAATGGAAATGAGAATTTACACAGAGCCATCAAAACCCATTCTGAACAATGTTCCTGTTAACCCACTTTGGGGTAGTATGCAAACCCGAGGTCCTGAGTTTCATTGTTTGCTGGAATTTCAGTTGAGTCTTCTAAGACGGTAACTAACCTGTTGATTACAGATCAAGGGGAATTCTGGTTCCGGCTTCCAGCACACAGGTGGCCCGCTCATCAGAGTTCCACCTAGGGAGCAGGGCCAAAAATAGACCCCGCCCTCAGAACCCTGCAGGCCTGCTGCT